>PQWD01010918.1:0-33963 GCA_019425675.1 Leucinodes orbonalis
TTGTTTTCCAAATCCTAAACTTTTATGAATTTTGCAGATATCGAGCAATATTGGGCCCCTTCCATTGGCATGTTTGGGTAGCTCTTACGTTTACTTATTTAATAGGTATTTTCCCATTAGCGTTTTCTGATAAACATACCCTTCGACATCTTTTACATAACAGTGGAGAAATAGAAAATATGTTTTGGTATGTTTTTGGAACGTTCACTAATTGTTTTACGTTTTTTGGAAAAAACTCTTGGAGTAAAACTACTAAGATTACAACGAGGCTACTTATTGGTAGGTATTTATGGCACTCTTAATAACTAATTTATAATTATTATTAAATTAACTTTAGCACGTGAACTTTATGTTTGTCTTCTATTTTGACTACTTATATTATGAATAATAATTTGAATGTGTACTATTACAGGATGGTACTGGATATTTACAATTATTATTACAAGCTGTTATACTGGTTCCATAATAGCGTTCGTAACTCTACCAGTATTTCCTGAAACTGTAGACACAATACAACAGCTACTTGCAGGTTTTTATCGTGTTGGAACATTAGGTAACAGTTTACCTATTTATTATAATATATTTATTATAAAGTTGTAGGATACTTATTTCACACCGACGAAGTACTTTGATTAAAAATAATTATTCATTAATAACGCCATACATTATGCCGTAAACAATAACCTGACTGGTACCACATCTAGTAGGTACAACAGATCCATATTATAACACACTTACACACAACACACACTTATATAATAAATAGAATCATAGAAATATACCCCTTGACTAGATATGAATGCAAAACAAAAATCACTGTCTGGCTTAAATCACTTGATTATGATACAACCGAAAGCCTGCTATGTCTCTAAACTGTACCCACTTATGAAAAAAACCAACTTACACACCTATTACCACACCCACTCATATTTGCTCATACACACACACACTCATATACACACACCATACACATACCTCACATATACACACACCACACACATACACACACCACATACACACACCACACACATACTCACACACACATTTGCGTTATATAATCTTTTACACTTTCCGATGAGATACACAGATTCAAGATTACTTGTTATTGTAGTCGAGTTCCTAGTAATTATACCATTACTATATGTCCGGAAGAGGAGAGACTGGTAATCTGTCATACAGGTGCTTCCTAGTACAGACACCAGTCTTTCGCATAGAATAAGAACATCGTTATTCTAGTATTAAGATTGTATATTGTGTTATTGATGTTCTGTGTGAAAGAAAGAAAATAAAGATTATTATTATTATTATTACACTTTTTTAACCTCTTATTGCATGATCGCAGAAATGGATAAAAACTCAATTTACTGAGAACGTATTTAATTTCTTGTACTACTTAATTATTTATTAGCAAAAAAAAATCACTCATTTTGGAAGATGTTACATTAAACTATTTATGGCATTGTATGCAGTATAGCCAAATAGTACAACTGCATATATATATATCTTTGCATTCAATCATAATATATTTAACCGATTTCAAAAACGAAGAATGGCACTAAACCGTATATAATTACTTTTATATATTTGTTCGCGGATATCTTCATTGCATATAATCAGATTTTGATGATTCTTCAATTGTTTCATAGGAGATTTTAAAAACATACATTTTATACATAGAAAATACCCAGACCAATACATCCAGACATAACGCCAGATGAGTCTTCCTGATCATAATAACTCAAAAGCCCATCACCGGTAATAGTATTGACATGCTTTCAAGTACCACAAATATGTAAATATGCATAGAGCGAGACATAATCTCCAATATTTTGGAATATAGCACGAACCAAAGATAATAAAACCTACGTTCAGACATACGAATTACCTATATCTATATTAAATCAAGGTTTTGAGAAAAAATACACCGATATTCCTTTACACTTTAGATTGTTACAGATCGTGGTGGTTGGGAGCGATGGTTCATCAACTCATCCGATTCAAATACAAAAAAACTTTTCAAAAAGTTGGAACTAGTACCAAATGTTGAGGCTGGTATTAGAAATACAACGAAGGCGTTTTTCTGGCCATACGCTTTTCTTGGATCTCAAGCGCAACTTGAGTATATTGTTCAATCAAACTTTTCGGTTACAACGTGAGCTTCATATTAATTGTTTCAAAGATGTTCATATTACTTGAATGTTTACTATATTTTTCTCTTTATATTTTAGATCCAAACGAGCAGTGCTCCATATATCAGATGAATGCTTGTACCTTTTGGGGTCTCTATGGGTTTTCCGAGTAGTTCGTTGTATTCGGCTAAGTTAAGTGGTGATTTAAGAAGGATGTTCCAAAGTGGACTCATTGAAAAATATTCGATGAAGTCCGTTGGGAGATGCAGCGAAGTAGCAGTGGCAAATTGCTATCGGTAGTATTTTGTTAGGTGGAAGATTGTTGCATTGCTACTTAGACGTGCACATTATTTCATAATTTATTCCGTGCCATAAATAAATTAAAATGTTATATCGCAGCTTTCATATTATAGGGTCACAATTCGAAAAACACAATTGTTGGGAAAATGCGTTTGAAGATTCTTGAGCGCTTCTGTTCTCACAAAATCAGTCATAAATAAATTAAAACTTTTTTTTTATTTTTTTTATATCTAATGGGCTTACTCTTGAGCACAGACTATCCTATGGGAAGAGACGTGCTCTAAGATGGAGCGAGCTTGCCCAGAAAAAGCCTATTCACTCTTTTGAATGCCACGAGGTTGTAAGTGGCCGGAAACACAAACGCAGGAGGTCACTCCATTCCCTAGCTGTACGCATAATGAAAGAAGACGCAAAACGCTTAGTCCGAATGCGGGAACGTCAACTACAAACTGATGAAATTTGCAGTTCGCCTTGATAACCTATGGTGAAAGGGTGACGATGGGATAAGTGCGTGGAGCTCGGAAGAACACTCACCAAAGTAGAGCCTGTAAAAAACTGACAAACATGTTACTTTACGGCGGTGGGATAAGCTCTGCAGTTTAGAATTAACGAGCGCCTGATCGCCAATGAGTTTTCTGGCTCTGCGATCGATTGAGTCCAAAGTAGCAAGATGACATTTGCTGAACCATCCCAAAGATGACTGCAGTACTCCATGTTAGGTCGGACTTGAGCTTTGTATAAAGTAAGAAGCTGACCTGGTTTGAAGTACCGTTCACCCTATTAAGGATGCCCAACTTCTTTGAGGCTATTTGAGCTTTGGACTCAATGTTTTTGCTGAGTTAAGGTCACTCGTCAACTCCACGCCAAGCAAATTCAGTTCATCAGTCACAGGGATAAACGTGTCACGAAAAGACGGTGTAGTGTTAAATGCACTTTTTTTGGCTGAAAACAAACAGGCCTGGGTTTGGCAGCATTGACTCAACCAAATTATCATCACCCCAGGCCAGCAATTGATTCCAAAGTTCGATCAATGCGCGCTACCATTGCCATCCTCAAGGTTTGAACCTCACTACCGCAAGCCTTTGCACTTGAAAGTATCTCTCTGAGACAGTACTATCATCTGCATAGCCAACAATACCTGGAATAAGTAGATCATTGATGTGCAACAGAAAAGCGTCCCAGAGAGAATGATCCCTGAGGAACACCGGCATTAATCAGAAAATGATCAGAAGAGCAACCATCTAGAACCACTCTATTGAAACGATTACTAAGAAAATCAGATATCCAGTTACATAGCTGCAGGAATCCCATAGGCTGGAAGTTGTTAAGCAAGCCCGCATGCATCAAATGCCTTGGTTATATCAACGATACAGATAGAGCTTCGCCATGATTCTCCAAAGCTTCGTTCCAGGTATGCGTAACATATACAAGTAGATCACCAGTAGAACGCCCTTGTCTAAAGCCGTATTGGGTCACTCAGTAAATCACTTTCCAAATATGCTAGTAATTTGGTATTCAGAATCTCTCCATTACTTTGATAATAGAGATAATGGACGTAGACGGTAGTTGAGGGATCAGCACTGCCTTTGACATTGATTGCAAAATAATATAAAAACTATAAAGAATGTCCGTTAGTTATGAATTACTTATCGATATTATATATCCCGTATTATTAAAATGTTACACATTACTCGAAAATTGAAAAGGCACAAACTTGCTATCAATTGCGTCATGTAGTGTTGATTTTAGGCCCGTATTATTTATATGAAACTCAAAATGCTAATTTTGAGATGTGCCCCTATAGTATGAAAGGTGCGATATGGTCCTAGTCAATGAAGTTTTGAAATTCCTAGTAGACCAACCTACCTTTGGTTAAGAAATATTTTCTACATCAACAATTGTGTATATTCAAATATAAGATTCAAAGTAGAATTCTATGACCCAAATGATTTTATTATTATCTTTTGTTAATTTTCATTAAATAATCTTTATTTGACTAATTGAAAAATGAGTTTACAACCCATGTAGTGTAATGATCGAGACGTCGGCTAATACACCAAGTGTTTCGGGTTCGATCCTTCGGGCAAACATTTGTGTGCATGAATAATAAACATGTTTGTTTGTAATGGACCCAGACCATTACAAACAAACATGTTTCTATATTATAAAATATGTATGTATCTACAAAACATGAAAAATAAGTATGTTTATCAATTATGTTGTACCGAACTGCAAGCTCCTCGCTTAATATGGAGCTAGGTTGCACTGTGTGAATGTCAGTGGATATTTATGTACTATTTGTATTTATTTTTATGTATATGCAGGCTGGAGCAGGAAATTTGAAAGGTGCAGTTGCTGAAGAAAAGGGATTAACATTAGAAGACACCCAAGGTATGTTTCTTCTGCTGGCGGCTGGTTTCCTACTCGCTGCGTCAGCTCTGATGTCAGAATGGATGGGCGGGATAACGAGAAGGTGTCGTCTAGGAAGAAAGATACCGCCATCAAGCGTCAATTCTAAAGAAACATTGATATCCTCTCCCGACATTGAAAATGAACCTAAAGAAAGAACAGAGAGCCAATTGAGATTCCAAACAAGGTCCTCTAGTGCTGAATCAAAGGATACATTAGATGGTGAGATTATAAACGTAACCCAAGAAAGCATCATTGTTCATGAACAATTAGAAGTAAGTCACTGGGATTCGAGACGATCCAGCTCAGTTGATTTGGATAGAGAAGTGCAAGAGATATTTGAAAAAGATTTACGTAGACGTAAAATAGTAACTGATGACAGTATTGAAGTTACTGATGAGAGACGAGAACCAACTGCATCTCATGGAGCATTTGGAGATCATCTTGCCTAGTTAGCCGATAGTCAATAATAGGCATTGAGATTTCTTAAATAAATTACTTAAATGTTATTATTAGATTTAATGAGATATGTAGCAAAATATTGTAAGAGCATTATTTTCTATTTCTCATGTACAAAGTCGGAACCTACTTGAACATAAGATTATATGCTTTATATGTGTTTTTTATTAGATATCATGCATGAATGGTAAATCAAACACATAAATGACATCCAACTCTTTATTATCCTTCGAACAGTCATCAAAATAATTTATAACAATTTTTCTAACACTGTCGATAAACATTAATATTTCATTCAGCCACTGAGATGTTTTCATTCAACGTACATAATATACACAGGGCAGAACTGGCTGCCTAGACACAGAAACACAGGCGCCGTAAGACCTAAATTAATGCAATATTTGGCCCGGCCTTATCTTAAAAAATAATTATACATTATGACTTAAATCTTCGAGAGATGCAACGAACGATGTCGAGGCACCTCTCTTGTATCAGTAAAAATATCGATAAAATACAACAGATATTGTATTATTTGTAGAATCAAACGAAAATATACCTAATACCTACCTAAGCATTTGTTATTTATGTATTGCACAACTGATGTAACAAGAGAAATAAATGTGAAATCGAATTGAGTATTCAATAAGGATATGTATTTATATTCCTATCTTCTATCTGGATTGTTCGTAATGAGCTGTGAAACAATAGCAAAGAGAAGGGAACGGCGTACACATAACATCTAAGATGACGAAATCAGCGGCTGATTTTCAATATTTTATACTTATGACTATATATTTTCATTAAATGCAATGAATTACTCATCCTAAAGGCAATAAATAAACTGATTATGGTTGACTGTTTGCTATTGATACACAGCGGGAAAATACGGGAAAAAACATACACAAAAGTAGGTACATCTAAAACAAACCAAGCATACTCTTTTTACAAGAACACACAACATAGTTGTGCGTTGAAATGAATAATATAATATTTAATATTAATTAATATAACGTGAACTCATTCCCGATACTCACAACCTCGGAAATAATGCTCCCAATACCAGCTTACTGTTGAAATATTTTATACAAGGTAAGTCCATATTATAATATCATGTGACCAACATTAAGCACAGATAACATACCTATATTATATTTGAATAACACATTATATTTCAATCAAGTACCGTCAACTAATTCTCGAAGGCTACATTCATAGCCACATATTTTATATTTAATTTACCAATTTTGTGCAAATTATTACAATTTTTAAGATAATGACATAAATACTTGTGGTGTATTGTAAAACCTGTTTTCTGCATAGTGCATATAGTGATAGGTATTAAGGTAACCATATATTCAAATGCTTTACATATTTGGATGTAAGAATTCAACTGAATTTCATGAAGCAGAACAGTACAATTTTGTTATGTTTTTCTAACAAGGTATTGTAAAAATGATCGCGGAATTATTTTCAAAGACAAATGAACACGATTGAGCAAATTTTAACACAAAGCACGCCAACGATTCCAGACAAAGGAACAATTAGGAACGAACGACCGAAAACGATTTCAGATAACGCAACAGTAGAATCTCAAATTACAAGGTTCGTAACAGTGTTGGTAATTATATCACATCAACAATATATATGCTAACATTTAAGGTGTACTTACATGTTTTTATAGTTCTCTAAAAATGGGTCAACATTAATTATTATGTTCCGGTATTAAAATATTAATTCGTTTACAATCTAATCGTGTACTTAATTTACAATGCGAAAATACATATTTACTTATGCGTTCAGACTTTTGAACTTTAAACTGGTTATTCCCTGTACAAATTTAACAAACATACATTAACATTTTGTTACTGTGATTTGAAGGATTATTCTTATGGATATACGTCTATTATGCAATTTTGTTTATCCTTATTTATATAGTTATAATCACAAAGTTACATTAAACAGTTTAACTGTTCTCCAAAAGTGGTATAGCGTCGTCTAGAATCGCTATGACCGTAGATACCTACAGTTACGTGTACGGGTATAAATTTATCAATACATGAAACATTTAGTTTATAACTAGATACCTATATTACATTAACATTCTACGGTCATAACAATTTAACATTCTTATAGACTTAAAATTATTAGGATGTGAAAAAATACCAAAGCAAAAATGCTATCGTATCATACAAATTTGGTACAAAACGGTACACTTAGGCACTGTGAGTAAGGCATCTACAGTGAGACGATATGAAAGGATAGAGTAAAAAAATATAAGAAAGAGTATAGACTTAAACGGACTAGCATAATCTAAACTAACATGGCATTCAACAAAAAGAAAGATTTGTGATACTCGTATTTATTTATACATTGGACGTCACGGATGGATTAAGGGGTCAACATTGACAAAGCTACTAAGATTAAATACTTTATGAACATCAGACAATACTTTCTAAAAATAGGGCGTGATATAGTGCTATACCAAAATAGGTAATATTTTCAAAATTCTTTTCTTGTATGAGTGCATTAAAGCTGACTTTATTCATACGTAGAGTAAACATTGTTCATTGTTATTATTACTAGATATTTCTAAATAAAAATAAAATGCTAAAATCTTCAGATCACACTAACAAAATAATAAAATGTACTAACAACAAGCATTAGTTTTCTTAATAATCAATTACAGCACTAGAAACACCAGACTTAACAAGTACAGTTTGTAATTTTATGTTACTTAAAAATTGACTCGACAATTTGGTTTGCAATTCAGGTTAAACTGTTGAGAAAAACTAAAATATTGTTAACTAGCTACTATAGAATATAATCAGAGTGGGGTAAGCAATCAACAGAAGTGATTTAATGTAAATGAAATGAGTTAAAACATTTTATATTATAACGACGCTGAATAAAATATGCCATTTTTTCTATTGATTGAGTTACCCCTGTATCAATTGTTTTAGAGTTACGGTGTATTAACAAAGCTAAGACATATATTGTCCAATTAGCTATTGAAAATAAAGTCTATTCTTCACAATTATACCTTCGAATAGATACTAAGTGAAAAATATCTTTATAAGGAATCCTAATTTTATTACAATACAATAACTGTGTTTCTTTACTTACAGACTGCTTAGAGTGCGAGTGTTATATCATAAGAAATTTTAAAGCTTCGTGTGGTACTTTTTTACTCATCTCTAGCTAACATTACCTACTTACATAAATAACATTCGTTCCTAACGGGACTTGTATACATATTTATATGTAAATATTATATGATTCTCATGTATAAATATGTTAATAGATAAAGTAGATTTTACAATACATAAGTTTATTATCTTCTGTGATGACACTACATACGCTCACTAAATTTACAAGATTCAAGTTCGGATGTCACACTATTAATATATTTTTAAAATGGCACAAAAACTTTTTAAAACACTAACACAAAGTCAACAGTCGTTATAAGTCTTATACGCACTTTGCACACTTTCTACATGTGTTCATTTTACTCACAACACAAGTCCGTCCCACTGCTTAATCCTCTTCGACATCGTGTATTCACTGTACCTCAGGAATATAGTGCATTTCGCTTCGCATAAATCCATAGTCACTAATATTAAATTGACTAACCTTAAGCTAAACAGACAATGGCACGGATTGCACATACAATGATTTCTATTTACAAGGGAATTAGAAATCTATCTATTAGATTTACGTCAAAACTGATCCGAAGGGTTGCAGCTATCATTTAACATTGTAGGTACTAAATTTTAACATTGAATATTACATTTCAGTGTATTCACATGTGCAGTTACATTAACATCATTAATTACGTATAATAGAAGGGTAGTGTAAACTTCAACAACATACAAATTGTTTAACGTCGATCTTGCTGCAAAGCAAGTATGCATTGTGCCCAGTGGACTGTCTCTTGACTTTGAAGTAACGCGCACAAATTTGACCATGCCATTGAAAGGAGCACCGTTCTGATGCACCATTCCCTGTCAGACTTTTGATCGAAGTTTCATGCACTGAACCCATCGAGCACCAGGGGCGAAAGGTGGTATCCTGCAGGACGATCGATCGAGGCTCGATAGGGAGTCAGCCGCGTGGCCTGGCGTCGCCTGGGCCGATACGCTAGGGCTGGATTTAGCAGTGCGGATGGAGGGGCCTTGGGTAAGAACCGAAGGCCTCATAGCCTAGCTATGTGGCCCACCCCTCGATCCGCTGCCGCTTTGTGTGGGGCTGCTCGTAGTCAAGTGGCACCGCGTTAGTGTGCCTCATATCCTGCCCAGCCGGTGAGCCCATGTTACTTGACGTTACTGAACCTGTAACCATTGAGATATTTTTGAAGTTATTTCTGTGCATTTTTGATTCTACAGATGAATTTGATACCAAATTTAATTTGCTGTAAAAATTAGATTCCTTTAAAGTTAAGGACAAAATTAAAAATTCAATAATTTAAAAACAAAAAAGCGAAAACTAATGACGAACACACAAGATTCTTAACAAGATTGTGTTACTTGTTATTATCCGTAGTAATTCCAAAAAAAATATCTGAATCTGACGATATCTAAGTGTACAGGAAGGCCAGGACGCTCACCTGATGGTAAGTGATACGTCTTACCATGACAGAACGGCATTGAAGGAGCTAACAACTGATAAACAGTTATTATCCTCCATCAATGCCGCACTGCGCCCAACACTCGAGACGACAGATGTTAGGTCTCTTATACTCAGTAATTCACTAGCTATAGTACCCTCATCTCGAAACATAAAAGTGCATAACACTCGTGTTTCACGGAACGATATCTGGCACTGCGGTGGTACCTACCTAGACGACTCGGTATCGAGTCTATCACTTAGCATTTTCCATGAATAAAGAAGCAGCTACCCTGACCAAAAATTAAAAAGTAAGATAGAAACATACCATCGATGACTCCAGATAGATGAGCGGGCTGCGGCGCGGAGGCGGGGGGTGGGGCACGGTGCATGTGGTCAGGGCGCGTGGCGGAGATACTGGCTCGGCTTTGATTTTCACGTTGCTGGCGATGCGGCAGGAGGCGGTGTTCCACCACCGAGTACTGGCAAGCTGCTACTGTAACAAAAGGAGAATACGGTTATTTTTCGGATACAAATATCCACTTACCAATTGCTATATACTGGAGATAATGATATTGCCTTGAATATAGATATTGGACAACAGAACATGTATTATCAGACCTCTGCTCCTAGTATTTAACGCTCGAGGGGATATTTACAATTCTGAACTTAGAAAGAGGCGTGCCAGGGAAGAAATGATCAGTAGATCTTAGATAGATATCTTCAACCAACCTGCCAAGCATAGTGATAATAGCAAAACCTCACACTATCATGGACAAGGTCTATCGCCTTAGGGTTTTTAACTCAGTTGTGATGAGCGGAAATGTGATGCGATTGAATTGTAAATCATCATGATAAAATGCCCCGAAAAACAGAAGGGCGTTTTCACATAACTTTAAGAAAATTGTGTTATCAACAGTTATTTGCAGTTATTCCAGAAAAATATGGGTCGGAATACCTGCAATGATGGTTCAATCTTTAATTAAGGCCCGTATTGATACATAGAATAAAAGTATTATTTTCAAGTGTTTAAAATAAAAATACATCTATATTTTTACGTAAGCGGTTGCTTAGTATTCACAACAAACGTTTAAACAGTATATCGAAGGTTTAGTATTTTGATTGTATTTCATCGAGGTCGTGTAATTAGTGTTACATTACTGCTAAATAGTATCCTCAAATTACCATTACTTCAGTTTAATTATTCAGTATTTACAGATGGATCCATAGAGAAGTACAAAGATAATGCCACTTTTAATTAGGGCAATTTTATCAAATGAAAGTTATCAGACATTGTTTTGCATAAGTACAATCATACGTATTATTGGAAGACGCAAGTTTTATCAGAAAAATACACACACTGGTACCCAGCAACCGATAAATTTAATTATGTAGGCGTCACTTTATCTCAATTCATGTACGATGTTACTGCCAATGCAAAATTTCTTGCACAGTTTGTTTTATAAAATTGGTGTGCGTTTAGCATTTATCTAAATATCTTAATGTTTTGTTTAAAATTTTACAAAGTGCTCGTACTGAATTATTTAGAAACTGTGGATCGAACTATTTTTCTTTAATTTGAGCGTCATCTCAGAAAACATTTTTTGATGACAAGACTGACAATCGTGAGAACTCTAATACCAAATTGCTACATATTAAAATATGATGAGATACTTTTAGTACCTACTCAATAAAATTACACTACAGATTAATAAATATAGATTTTTAAGGTACTTAAGTGTTTATTCATCATAAATAAAAGTAGAGAGCAGAGAAAATGAGGGTAATGTTAAGTTTATCCAATTAAATTAAATCAAGAAATTTTAATTTAGTTTACTAATATTTACCAATAATAGTACCAATGTTTTCACTATGATATGCAATGCCATGCCATCTGTGAATATAGCTGAAAACTAATAACTAGCGCAAGCACTTTACTTTATAAATTCGATCAGTGAAAGTCAACAAGGTCGTAATTCGGTGAACGCAAGAAACTGTACTTTTTATTCAGTGGCTACACCATCAGCTCCGATAGCCGTGATCGTCTAGTGGTTAGGACCCTACGTTGTGGCCGTAGTAACCCAGGTTCGAATCCTGGTCACGGCAGTGGTGAACACTGTCATGGCGGGGCTTAGTTTTTACTATTTTGTGTGTTTTAAAATTTTTGTTAGGGCTTTGATTCTGTTTTGCCGTACTTTGAACCGTATTCCGTAAAAAATAACGTGTACATTATTTATATGGGTGTTTATATATACTTATATGACGTAAGATTCGTTATACACATAAAACCCTTTAAAATATATATATTTATATATTTGGGTTTCGAATTATAGCTAATCGTGAAGCAGGATTGAAGTGAGTGACAAATGTGCTCGATTGGAGACATTTGGAACGGCAAGCACTGCGAGAGACAGACAGAGCAAGATGGGCATATGACCTAATAAAGGTTGCAATCGTTAAATTCATATATCCTCAGATTGTTGGTGGAGATATTTAAGCAAGGCCGAAAATGTCAACAGTGGACGTAATATTGCTGGTATTATGGAAAAACTTTATGCTCCTCCAAATTTTAAACATTCTCTATCAACAGCCTACCTTTCCTGACCTCTCGTAAGAAATTAATTAATTACCATACAAATTCGTTTCTTCTTTTCAATTCAAAGAATAAAAATTCGTACAAAAAATAAAGTGACTATTGGCATTTAAGTTTTTACGTAGCTACACTTAACAATTTGTGGTCGTTGATGCGTAACATTGGTGTTCTTTATTGGTCACGCCACCGATCCGGAAGGTACTACAAAACCAGTAAAAGAAGACCTTGGATTGCCTGCAGTTCCCCTGCTAATAAACGTATACGCAGCAGTCAAAAGATACCTATTGTAACAGGTCTTATAACAGTGGTCACTGCACATCAAAGCTGAATAATATCGCAAAATTCAATGGCATCGTTATCAGCTCCGATAGCCGTGATCGTCTAGTGGTTAGGACCCTACGTTGTGGCCGTAGTAACCCAGGTTCGAATCCTGGTCACGGCAGTGGTGAACACTGTCATGGCGGAGCTCTTTTGTATTTTTGTTTTTCTTTGGATTTATTTTCATTAGGAAAAATAAAAGGTTGTTAATTTTCAGGTAAATTTTCCGGTGATAAAAACATAAGTTAATTAGTACAATAAAACAATATGTACTAATATATTAATTAATATATGTATTGACAAAATAAAAGGTATATAAGTATGTTTATCAGTACAGGCTAAGTAAGTAGGCAAATGCTTAGTTTGGGTCTAGGTGGCACTCTGATAGTGTTTGACGATTTTTATTTATTTATCAAATATATGACTAAGTAAAATAAAGAACTATGCTGTTGAATCAATACTGAATAAAGCAGGTAAGTTTTCGAGTTAAATTTTCTAAGTGCTAAACTTCCAAATAAAACTTTGCATTTAGTGGTTGCTATCAATGAAGACATAACAAAAACAATACACTATCATTTTTATATTTTTTATAGCACATTACCTAAATCAATAAAATTAAGGCATGCTATAATCTACGAAAGCTTACTAATTCTACCACATCCATATTTTCTGCTGCTAGAAAAAGGTTTTCTCCGAAGACTCGCATAATTTAATTTCAATTTTCAAACCGTAACTCATAGCGCTAGTTCCAATAAGAGAGAAAGGTTTCGGTTTCTATAGAAACCCTAAGTAATCGTCAAAATGCACCACGAGGAGGTGGGATTGGATGCCAGCCTATAACATCCTACTGCATGACACAGGCCTTCCCGCACAGCATAGCTATGAAGAGATTGAACCTTAACCCACCACGCGAGCCCAATGCGGATTGATGGGTTTTAAACACTACCATTCTTAGATTTTAGTCGGATCCGGCGGCTTAACGTACCCGCCAAAGCACGAAATCATTTTTCTTTTCGGACAATCAGGTGATTTTAAATGAACCTACGACTCATTAGACCACCGAGCCGATTAGAAACCGTAAAACGCTTAAAAGCTACATATCTAAGAGCTTTCATAAATTAAATTCAGAGTTTCACAAAAACAATCTTTAAATTTAATCAAATTAAGCATGTTTTATATGTACGTTATCCGACGCTCTTACGGTGAAGGAAAACATCGTGAGGAAACCTTCATGCACGCCTGCGAAGAGATTCGAAGGTTGTGTGTGAAGTCGCCCAATCCGCTCTGGGCCCGCGTGGATGACTAAGGCCTAATTACCCCGTACGGGTAGGCTCGTGCCCCTCGGTGGGGACGTTTAATGAGCTGATGATGATGAAGCATGTTTGGAAGCGTGCAAGATAAAGCATTTTTGTAATTAAAACAATGATCAATGAACTATATCAATGGAAAAGCTAGTTTTAAATCTAAAAGTATTAAGGATGTAAAATTGTACAGACATGTACCTGTTGTGCTGTAACGTCTGCAATTGGTGAGCGCCCCACACGATAGTCCGATTCCCATATCCGAAGTCATGCTGAAGTCTTGTGGTCCGAAGTTGCCGATGCCCGAGTAGCTTAGTTGTGTCTGTAAAGACAAAATATTATAGTTATTTATTGAAATTATGGGTCAACTTTAATTGAAACTGTTATGAACTGAACTATCGCTTTTGCAATACTTTCTTTTCATTTAATTTGAATTCCAATTTGGTCTAATGTGACTTGGTAAGTATGTAAGCATAAGCTTATTATTAATTCAGGATCATGAACTATAAAATTATGAAATCGATAAATTATAAGCACTCAAAGCTTATAATTTCAAGCCACAAAATGTGGCAGTACTATCAACAAACTAAGATTTAGGGGAAACCTTGCAAATATAATTATTCATTTTTGTTCACCGAATTCTCCTCCTAGTAATTTCAAACTAGCGATTTTATGTAAGATTGAACAAGACATTTTCAGATAAATTTAAATATGATTTTATATTGTGTAGGTCTGATGGATGAGAAAAGCGGAGGACCGGGATATCAGGCACAAAATGGGGGGAGACCTATGTCCAATAGCGGACTGCGATAGGTTTATAAGAGGTCTGATGGTTTCGTTTAAATTGAAGTTTGATCTGAATGAACTAGTTAGAATTCAACGGGGAGCGCACTAGTAAATAAAACTTGTGTTTCTTTTTCAATAGAATTAGTACATTGCAGGCTAAATTAGCTGATTGACTGAAAATAAAGAGGATTTCGCATATGGAGGCATATTCCATGGTGAGTTTTGATCCTCATTCGTCGATCTTGAATAAAACGTGTGTAAACATAGTACGTAGATTGAGAATTAAGATATAGGTACAGTAAACAGTGTCAAAGAACATGGTTTGAAAACTCTTACTATCAAACACCAGAGTTTGTAGATTGAGCATCACGCTATAACTTTATGTAAAGATGTCTCTACTTACTTCTCCTGTGTAAGATATGTCGTCTTGAGGCGGTGGCATCGAACTAGGCAACACCACGCGCAAGTTGTTGTGCCGCGGCGAGTGGTGCGGCGGAGGGGCGTGCCCATGCGACTTGTGAGGGTGCCGATGCGGTGACGGCGCCGGTCCCGGTGACGGCGATGGAGTGCATGCTGCACCCAATGGCGAACCAGAACCGGGATAACCGTTTGACATCTCGAGCATTCCGCCGCTTGGGTATACTGAAATATTTGTTTAATGAAAAATGTTTTATATTATATATGTATGTATTTTGTGGATTTTAATGAAAAAGTGATCTTATTAAGGGTTGGTTTTTTGTATAATTTTGTTATAAAAAATTTTATATATAGTTACATTGCATTTTCTGTATCATTTTGTAATTTGTAATATTTAATGTTGTCATTACGTTGATTATTTGGAGAACGCTAGTGGAATCAATTAAAATATGATTTCACATTTACATTATATGTAACAGTACTAATGTACTGTTCTATAAAGTTGATTATTTTCATTTCATATATTGACATGTTTTACAAATATTTTGATAGTAAAGATAGGTTTAGAATATGAAGAAATACAAACCTGAATCAGTTTCCGATGAAGATGGCCGTGGGCTAATAGAGGTATGCATTTGTGGACTAGCTTGTAACAGAGATTGATCATAACTTCCGACTGGGACGCTAACAGGCAGATTGTAGTTGCTCCCCGGTACGCCAACACCGACTCGGCTGCCATTCAGTTGGTTCCTTTGCATCATCATTTGGAATTCCTCGTCGATTTTGGAGTACTTGGCTTCGGTCCTTGGTTAGATTGTATTCCGGTTCAGCTTCAGGGCTGTCAGGTGACATCACTCCGTTCTTATGCTCTTTCTTCGTTAGGGCCTGCAAGTGTCAGCGAAACGAGCTCAGGTGGCTTGACGAGCCAAAATTATGTATACCCTACTGTATTACTTCGACATGCATTATATTTCAAAGTTAAACATTATAAGCACCCTCTCTACACACATTAGTGTTATCAGTTTAACAATTATATTAATTATTCCACTAAAATTTGTTAAAAACGGTATGTAGTGGAGGGTTTAAAATAAAAGTGCTTTCAAAACTACAGTGTTTCTAAGTAAATTTGGGAAACTTTTTAGCGTACATATGTGTGTAGTGTCGAATGCAATGATGCAACTCTGACTTTACCCTTGTATCACAACTCAGGTAGGCGCGGTTAATTCAAATAAACACAAAAATATTTACAAAACCCATGCTGTACGAGTACAAGGAAAACATAATATAAACACTGGGGGTGCCTAGTCATAAACTGTTAGTATAAAAACAGGGTGTCTGGTATTTTTTACTTCGTTTCTTTTAACGAGATATAAACATGCTGGTACCTACTTTATTAGGTTCGTGTTTATCTATTTCGTCTATAATGTGTGATCCATTCTACGGTTTCCTTCCGTGAGTTGGGATTGCACAAATATTTGGATCTGGTGATAGGATTTCGCCAGATGTGACTACTGTATTATCTATTCTATAGAGATTGTCAGGGAAAGGTTTAGTAAATATTATATATGCATTAGGTTTGTTTGTGAGTAGGAAGCACTCGGTTAATGGGATAAGTCAAATTTGCATGGACATTGCATTACGATCACGGGCACACAGATGACGCCGTACTTAATGTACCTCGATGATGTTGCGGTTGGTCAGCGACTCATGGGGCTCGTTGTATTCCGTATATTTAAGAAGAACCTGCAATTATAGCAAACTTTGTGAATAAGTTCTAACTAATAAATAAAGCTTTTTAAATATTAGATGGCAAACAAAAATACCTTGTCCATGTCCGTGCTGGCATATTGGTAAAGTTTATTGTTGGAGCTAAAGATGATAAGAGCGATCTCACAGTCACATAGCACGCTAAGCTCGTAAGCTTTCTTCATCACTCCGAATTTACGTTTGTTGAACGTCACCTGAAAATGACATTTATAATGGATAAACCCTTTAAAAATTGCTATATATTTAAAACAAAATATTTAGAAACTTAATATTAGTAGGTACCAATTTCATGAGTAAATGCTTTTTGTATGACTTACAAACAGATTATTTTTCCTATTATTATTCATTATGTTAGATACTGAATAATAATTGGAAAAATAATCTGAATCAATTAAGAACATATTCCTGGTAATATTTTAATAATTAGCCGTAGTATTCCTACTTGTGTAAAAAAACAATTATTATTTTCGTTGCAATGCGTCATTCTCTGCGTTGCAAACTAATTAGAACTCGGTATTCTGTTTCACTTGACCGCATCGTGTCACCTTAAAGTCATAAGGGTTTGTAAAATTTTCCTTAATATGCAAAATCTTGTGCCTTTTTTAATATCTTGGGTATTTACACCATAGAGTTTAAATTACTCTCATCGCGACGATTGACTTATAGTACTCGTATAGTTGTACTTTTGTGTTATTCATATACATAGTTGTACATATTGTGAAAAGATATACCTTCTCCTGAAAGCTACAGTTACTTGTACTAATTAATGAAACTCTGTAATTGCACATCTTATACATAGCAAAATTATTCACATATGCCTGGCCGTTGTTTTACGTGCTAGCACTCAAATCCTCAGTTAAAAGCGTAAATTGACCTTCGCAACTTTCATTTCAGACGTCTGTCTCCTCTATTGTATGACCAGTGACTCCTGAACCTCGGTTTGTTTCCCTCAGTTATTAAACAAAGTTGCGCAGTTAGCTTCATGGGGCCTTGTTATGCTGGACGAGGGTTGGTACACATTGTAATCGTATAATTAATAAATTACAATGGGAGCGGTCGTTGTCCCTTGCGATAATGTTTTGCAGTGAGTCCGCTGATACGACATAATATGATGCATCTGTTAGGTCAGACGGTGTAAGGTCATATTTCTTTAACAACCTTGTATATATTAATTTTTATTGCAGTCGACATAGATTTTAATATAAAGTTGGCATAGAAAAGCGGAGTATCGGGATACATCTACTATATAAAAATAAGTCGGGTTTTCTTTCCTGACGCTATAACTCCAACGCACAAACGATTTCCACGGTTTTGCATTCGTTGGAAAGGTCTCGGGATCCGTGAGGTTTATAGCAAATAAAATTCAGGAAAAATTTCAACAGAAATGCGGGAAAATCTTTTTTCACATACAGCAATCTCTGAATACAAAGCATGTACTACAATCATATTTTAAGTAGATGGCATCTTTTAATCACCAAACGAAATGTTACATAAAACGAAGTCATCTGGTGGCGAAACGGAGTTCGCTGGGTTTGCTAGTATTTAATAAAATATACACACTTATGTCAATTCGTTTTGCGAAGTCTGTCCTCCCTGCTCTGTTATGAATGTGCTCAGTCATGAATGTGCATTTAAAAAAAAGTAAACAATTTTATTGAAATTAAATACAAACCTGTCGATTCCGTTCGTCCGTGATCCGGGATATTTGTATTTTCTTCCGACCCATAGTGGCAGCAATCTTGGAGAGGGTATTAGGAGCTGGGGTAAGAGCGAAAGTGGCCTATGGGCTGGCTGCTACTGCGAACGTCAACAGCTACCTGTAATCAAGAAAAACACATATAAATGTATTATGCCTTACTTATATGTTCTACCTACACTATAAATATAACGTGGAAAATTGATGCGAGATTTTTATTTGCTCGCTGAACACAGAGTAAACAACTGGGCCGTCAATATAATAAATAACAGATATATTGTCTGAGTGTATCTCTGCACTACCACAATCATAAAAACAGTAATAAAATGCGAGATGAGTGAGTATTTTTTGCGATTAAACATGCTGTATTGAGTTGAAAGAACCCAGAACAACGTAACAAGACCAATGTTTGCCAGGCTAGAAAAAATGAGGGCAGTGTGATAGTGGGGTCATTATGTAAATCAGCATGGCCTAAGCCTGCTAACCTAGGTAGGTAATTGTGAACACCTATCGTACGGCTCAATAAATGTATGAGCAAGTACAAAATGTTTTTTTTTTATCCTCTATAGGCAGACATGTTAAAACTTAACGGATCTATATTAAAATAAACATTATTTTATCGCCGGTATTTATAAGAAAAAGCGCGAATGTAATTTATTTATTTCGTAAATGCAAAGCTTTAGAATCAAGAACACATAAATTTTTTCGTTGTCAAGGAAAAAATGATTAATTACACATCTAGTGCAGTAAATTCCGTCGTTACAATGTTTCCAGCATTAGTGTGCGTGATACAGTCACGTCACGTAAACAAACACAGAGTAAATAATGCAGCACGTTGGCTGTCATTGTGTGTTGCGGAAATCCGTTTTAAGTTTCCGCAGCAGGTATTTAGCCATCTTGAAACTGGTATTTATTTAGTAAAGAAAAAAAAATATTGTATTGAACTTGCATTTGTAATCGTAACAAAATTTTAAAACTGTGTATACAATCAATGGTACCATAAAATGCTCCTTGGTGGACGGAAGCCTGGATTAGAATATCTGCCCCAAAATAAGTCTATATTCAAGCATTGAATTTCATAAGACACATGGGCCATATTTTTGTTTAATTTAATTAATACATTAAGAACTCTTAGTAACCCAATATCTTTAATGCTATAATGTCACGATAATTTTATTTTGGATATAAGCGTATGAGTACTATGGATGCAGTCATTTCTTTATAGCAACTGATTGCTAAGACGTGCCTTTTCACTATCGCACTAAAATTTACTTTAATTTTACATAATTTTAATTTTGACGCTCGTGTAGCTGTGAGGTCACGGTAGCGTATTCAAGAGTTCACAAATTATTATCAATTTCATTAGCGTGTTAAATATTCTGCACTAATTATGTACCTATAGGTACGTTAATTTAATTTATAAATGTTATTGACAATCGTCATAATGATTTTTTAATAATATCATAATTATATTGCTAATTAAAATTGCTAAACAAGTTACCGACAGTTGTAGCGATTAAAATTCCTTGTGTATTTGTTACACCTAGTCTACTGCTTTCTATGTAGCCTGTGACTATAAATGAGTTTGTATGTGAGCTGAGTTAGTCGTTGCGGTTTGAAATATTGCAATTGTTGCCATTAGCGTTGGGTCCGTGTGTTTTAGGTAATTAGTTTGTCATGCCATGTAAATGTCTTTTCCTCTTCCTATTTAATTTGATCTACTTGTTCATAATAATAATCAACTAATTTAAAATGAATGATTTTTATCTACTGTATAACGATTTAACCGTACTACTTCTATACTGGTGATAGTTTTTTAAATGTGGTTGTGTTTAGTTGGATACATTTTATAAACATAATCCTAAATTATTTATTAGTATTTATAGGTGATTTCATCAAAAAATAAATTTTCAACTGTATTTAGTACTTATTAGAATCGAACATGGTAATTGTTTATAGACGCACCTAGCACACGGCTTCCTGTTTACACTGGGCTGGGCGTCGTCGGGAGGGTGGGAAAGTAGAAGTGGGCTCAGGGTGTCAGGTCACTGTGTTTGTAGGTGGCTGTTGCCGCACTTGCGTTTGATAGTGCAATTCCGTGCAAAGATGAAGGTGCACGCAATATGGATTTCCACAGAAAAAACAAAATTAACTGTAGTGTTTTCTATGAGGAATAAAATTACTTACTAAGCCCAGAAAGTTAGAATGTACTTAATGATTAATTATTTAAATTATTAATTTTGATATGATTTTTATTAATCCCTAATTTTCAAAGATGCTTTCAAGTATTATAATTTTGTTAAATGGCGAAATGAAATATATATTGAAAGGACTCATTCGTATTGAAAAAACAAAAACAATACGTAAGTACCACGTACGTACCTAAGTACCAAAAATCTATACACAAATTGTACTTCTATTAACCTCGATTAAACGTTGGCTTGACTGAAAGCATGAACTCAATGTACTGAAAATTAATATTTACAAAAAGGGTTTCAAGGCGGGTCGTGAACACCGACGTCATTGACTTCCCTTTTTCTCACGGCTCATTAAATTTTTTTCTTAAAAGGGTAATGCAAGCGTGTAAGCGTGAATTGAGGTAAATAACGTGAAATAATCTTTCTAGCTGTATGAAGATTATGTGAATAATGATTGATTTTTTTTCAACATAAAACAATCAGGGTTGTTACATAAATTTTAAAAACAAAAATAAGACGATTTTTTCAACGGATATTAATTCTTCAAAAAACGATGTTTTCGAAAGATTTATTTTAATTTCTTAATTGCTACATTAATAATAAAAATATTATAATTCCATGAACGATATGTATTTAAGTGGACACTGTCAACTTTGTATTATTAAAGGCTCGTGTAAGGAAAAGTTAACAGAGAAACTTATGAGACGTCCGACGAAACTTCGAAGATCGTCAAGATAAAACCGCAAAAGAGGTCCGAAAACAATTCATTATTTTATAAAATTTGAAATGAAATGTCAAACGATGAACATCTGATGTTTCTGGAAGTGGGAGGGCAAAAGACGCGCGTGGGCGGACCCGGGCATTCCCACGCGCTTGGCCCGGGCGAACGAGCTGCGGAATTAGGCCGGGCGCTAGCTTAACCCCCGTATCTGCCGGAACGTACGGCGTCCGGCACGAGCACGTGGCGGAAGTGGGACAGACGGACAGACTGACAGGGACAGCTTCAGTGATATCAGGAAAGACGACTTGTTGGTGTTTGGTAGTTGCGTTGTTAGACAGTAAATTGCAAGGAATGCATTATTTTCTATTTTGAATATTTAAAATTTTCAAGTATTCCTTATTAGAATGTTTATTTCATTGTATAGCTTATTAGAGCGTCGGAGGCTTATTGGTGTAAACTGTTGCCTTCCTACCAGGAGGGTGCAGGTTCAAATCCCGCCACGTACCAATGTCTTTTCGAATTTCGAAATTCTATGTTCGTTTATCCGACGCTGTTACGATGAAGGAAAATATCGTCAGGAAACCTGCTTACGAAGAGATTTAAAGGTTGTGCGTGAAGTCGGCCAATCCTCACTGGGCCCACGTGTACGACTAAGACTACCCTATACGGGTAGGCTCGTGCCCCTCGGTGGGGACGTATAATATCTGTACATATTTAACACGTTATGGTTTAGTTTTCTGACTACCATCATACCTTTGAAATATATCTTTTTACCCGGTGGAACTAAGGTTTATAGTTGTAAACGGTCTTTTTATTTATATTAAATTAAAAAATTTTTTTCGTGTGGTAACAAAATGAGATGATACGTAGATATTTGTTATTTATCAAACTTGATCTATTTATTAAAATATTAAGTAGCTTATACAATTATTTAAAAAGTTAATTTAAAAAAGCTGAGTAGTAAATATCACAAAAATGTAACTAATTGTAGGTTCTATATTAACTTTATTATGTTAACCAGATACAAATTTGGAATATATAAAATAACAAATGATCAATTTGGTAAAAAATAAAACATATTACTATCAGCATACGTAATGTTGTAAATAAACAGTTATGTTTACGTTTCAATACGATATCTTTCTGTTGATTATATTACTTTTTGTTGGATTAAAGGATAATCAAATACTTATTCATATTTATTCATTGTAGTATATGACATGAAAAAATATATTAATTTTGTTTAACAAAATCGAATATATTATAGAACTTAATTCTCCTTACTATTCAAGGTAATATTGGCTGTTTAGAAGGAGAAACGATATCAGGGCAGAGGATATTGGCGACTACAATATATATTAAAATATGTCCATAATCAGCTTCTTTTGAAGGCGCCTACCCAATGTGCACATTTTGCGATGAGCACATCCTCTGTTTTACCTATTTTATTCATATTTAAATTAATTACTTTAAATACTTAAGCATCTTTAAGCAATTCATATGACTAAAACAGGGATACAACTCGCACAGTTCGCCAGTTCGGAACAGTTTCTATTTAGCATTTGACCTTAGCCTGCCCCCATAAGATTACAACAATAGTTTCGATAGCGTAAATGTAAGCATTTTCCACACGAAAACTCTGTAAAGTAAATTATAAAAAAGATTGTCGAATTGGGAGATAAATATTTATTTAGACATTAAGTACCTTTTTTACTTTTACTATTTTTCTAGCTATTATTTAGATATAAAAGCCTTTGAAAGATAAGTATGAATAGAAAAGTTCGAATGTTGAAACTGTAATAATTTAATAAAGCAAAGCAAAATTAAACATTGTATATGTTTGATACTCGTACTTCTATCAGGTTTACCTAGACTCAATAATGGGTACGGGGCTGTGTTGTAGAAAAATATTTTATCTACAATTGTCGATTTCGCTCAACACTACATGGGCATTATCTCTAACTGTAGGAATTTCACACAGACATAAAAAGCTAATTGCTATATTTTTTACAATTAAAAAAGGACAATACTTTTGTTTTGCTTAAGTATTGGGGATCATTCCGTCCACGAAGCAATTAACGTCAAATTAGATGATGAACAACGATTATCACTAACTGCACAGCCTCTTGGCACGCGATTACTTATTGCTCAAACCTCCCGTCACCATTGTTTGTAGGATACAACAAAATAAGTGATCAAATAACAAAAGGAAGTAAATTCATGCATTGCGAAGTTATTAAATTTAAGTCTGTATTACATAATTGTGTTGACAAGTTACTACAACTTTTTTCCTTAGTTAGCCCGGTCTATTTATATACCCACGTCGTATTTTTGACTTCCTCATTAATACAATAATATATTGCTTTATACTCTATTCAATTCATATATCTACACTACGAAGTCTAATGCTTGGTACTTTTCCGAAAGAACTAACTAAATATCGAGGTAAACAGTCTAAAGGCAACATCAAACAAAGCACTTTCACTATATTATTGCTCGCGCTAATTCGCTCTCGTCGAAAACAATTCAGTGAATATCTCACCCTCCAGTGTGACCTTCCACCCCCAACCTCCACCCGCCGGGGTGCAACGTGCACCCACGCATATGCAAACAAATCTTCGATGTACGTATGTACGTACATGAATGTGTTAAAACATGTATGATTCGTATTTCTGTGTATTATTTTGACGCGAAGTTTGCTTAAATTGAAAATTAAGTGATGGCGCTGGCGCTGGTTGTTATTATAATAGGGTAATTCTATTAAAAATAATACAATAAGTGTTGTTGTATTACTTTGCAAATAATAGGGATCTCCTTGTTACGTATTTCATTTATATTAATAAATAAGATTAAAAAAGACCTTTTACCTTTAGTAAGACAAACTTTATTTGAAGGGATGTCAAATAATTTTCAATGTTTATTGAGTTAGTGTCAACATCTTTATTCAGAGTTGCTAAAATTTCAAATAGAAAAGCCTCTTTAAAAAATTTAAGACTCAAACGCAATTTACTGCGATAATAACTCTCAACAAAAGCATCATTAATGCTTTTGCTGTCCATATTAATTAATTAAAACTCCATCCGCAGTTTTGCCTACAGGATTTATAGCAGTAAGTGGACCTCCATTTTGTTTGCGAGCGACGCACACGTAGGCGGAATGGTTTCAGCAGGGTTGATACACAGACATGTCTTTATTCAAAACTTTACCTTTAGGAATCATATAAAATATTGACAATTTTGAAGAATATAGGAAGAGATGTTAAAGACGAAGACATCTCCATGACATCGTTTGCTCTGTTTACGACTATTTCATTGTAAGCAATCATATTTTTCTTAGTTCGATCAATCAATCAAATCGAGCGTCTATTATAGATAAGGAAGTCGTAACAGTTAAAATAATTTATAGATTCCCTTATCACAGGTACGAGTATAGGTAGTTGATGGTACGAACCAGTTTTTTAATTTTCTAAAACCATTGAGTTTTCATATTGTTCATGTTCTTTTTTGTTAACTGGAAAAAGGCAAAGCTAAGAAAAAGGTTAAAGATAAAATGCAAAATTTATTTTCTAGAAGTGGACCATGCGGCTCTATAAATAAATTTACTTAGGATCTTTGTTCCAAATGACTAGAAAATACAAAAAATAGGTTTGACCGCCAACTGATTGTAGACTATTCAAAGCAATTAAAAGGTCCAATTTGGCAACCCTCATCGGAGTTCTTGATATTCAACTCCTACGCTCATTGGACGCGCACCAGCGTCGTGTGAAACACGTGGAAATCCGGGATAACTTCATTAGGACCCGTAATGAACTCTTTCTGTCGGCAATCTCTAACCTCCGACCTTAACATGGGTTGGAGTTGGAATTAATCACTGCTTGAACACGAAACTGATAATATAAAAGTACGTTATCTACTGGACCTCGTAGGTAGTTTTGGGTTTCTAAATATCTATGAGATTTAAAGGACAGAGCGACAGAATATATTGATGTATCATAAAAAATATAATTTACCAGATTTCAGACCCAATATGAAATGCATAACATAATAGGTCGCTCTAAGTTTTTTTATCTTCTATAGCCGGACATTTTACCGTCTTCTCACCTGATGGTAAGTGATGACTGATGATGCGGATGGATCATACCCGATGATCATTAAGATAACATAATTTTCTCTGAAAAATGTCTTCTGGTGAGAGTGATTTCACTGCACGATATCTGGCACTGCAGTGGACCTACCTAGACTACGGGGTCTACCACTTAGTAAAACTTAGTCAATATCCCGATGAATACACTGCTTGCGCTTTAAGCAGAAGCTTAAAGCGTAAGTAGTTTCTTCATAAATGTAAGTACGTACAAATTATGTATGTGCATGTATGTTATTCCTAACTTATAATCAACCCACCGTTGGACTGTCCCGTAGGTTATATTTTTCTGTACCAGTATCTGCATGTTTTATTGTTAAACATTGGCTTCACACCGTAAGTAACAATTACGCTTCGACATCGATACTGTAACGTTTTATAAGGGCTTATCAAATTGTTGACATTAAATACCTGTGTATCATTTTAATAAGCGTAATCGTCTCGTAAGCGATGGAGGTATAAGTATATAAAGCGTATTTACGGAATCGAACAGTCAATAATTTGTAAGAACGTCTGTAGACTGATTTGCGTCATAGTTACTGAAGGAAAGCAAGGCTTAAAGCATTTCTCTTTGATGAAAAAATATATCATATTTCCCCCAAAACTGTTTAATGACGTGTTTTTCTGGCTATTTTTGGCGAATGTGTAGGTATACACATTATTTTAATAATGGCTTAAAATTTTTACTTTGTTTTTCCTTAATTTAACTATGTGTTAGGATTGTTTCAGGTGAGAATTATTATTTACTATTTTTATTTGTTATGCATAAGGAATTTGGTATTTGACACCACTAGTCGTTGACGCACTTTTTATGAACAGTGAAAAAGGAACGCTTCCATATATTTTGTATGAGATTATTAATATGTGACGTCATTGTTCACTATCATCAATTGAGCTTATATTTATTGGTTTCAGTGTATTTAAAATACATTATTGCAAATAAACAAAGTGATCTTTGAAATGACATAAAATAAGGTGCGCTTTTATAAAAATAAGGTTTAGTATTTTATTGCAGATGGTGGAAAATACCGAATTGGTTAAGGAATTGTTAAGAATGTTATAAAGAAAGTATAGTTATGCCTTTATTAGTTGGATTTTAAATATTAATATATTACTTAGAATTTCGCCGTTCTTCCAAAGAACTTACATGTTTTCATGAATATTTCATATATTTCTAGTCCCCTCTTAATATGTGCACACCAAAATACCTAAACAATAATACCTATACTCCTATTTAGTAGGAAGAGCCAACAAACACGACTACATATAATGTATAGCATTGTTGCGTAACTTCAGTCAGATATTCTCGAACCATTGAAACGCTTAATTAATAGCTGAATGTGAATGAAATGTTTGCCCAGTTAATTCGGTTCACGTACATGGAGTTATTGGTACAAATTGTGAGTAAACTACGCGCTTTACAAGCTGTACTATAAGCAGAGACCGCCACACTGATTGAGAAAATTTCATAAAAGACAAGTTCGGTGCTGACGAAAATTTCAAAACAAAATTAATTGCGTCTCGTGCAAAACATATTCTCCCTTGGAACTGCGTAGCGCGTGTTTCGTTGCCAAGCAACGCGTCAGTGTCGCAAGATGGCGCGGCTGACGTCAGCTGAGCAGGGCCCAGGGGGAGGGGAGCAAGGTCTCTCGGCCGAGCGACGACCGTGTCACTTCCCAATGAAAAAGAGACCTGAGACCCGAATTAAGGGCTGTCCTTGAGGCATTCGCGCGGAAGATAAAAGTACGAAGCAAAGTCACAGTGTTTGGCACGCAAAAGCCGCTCGCATTCACACAGACCGCAGCGGCGTTAGGGCCCACAATCGCATGACGTCGTGCATGACATCACCAGCGCACGGTTTGTTTAGTTTTCAAGTGTCATCTGACCCATGTCAAGTTCAGTGAAAACGAGAGTGAATCGTTCACAAAATAGACAGTGTAGTGCAGCCGCATTACAGTAGCACTGGGTAATACACCTGAATCAATAGTTTCAATGTCAACACGCGACCTTTCAGTTTATCATAGGAGAAGGATTGTGTTAACAAACAAAATACTCTACGCAAAACACAACTAGTGTACGGTGACCGAGTGCTGCTCGTTAGCCGTGACTTCGCTGACAATTGTGGGTGACGTCATTCGCCAACACGCTTGCACTCGCGCGTGATGATAGTGGGACAAGTGTATTATACACTAGTGTGTACTCATGTATATGTTTATGTATTTACTAAAATGTGTGGGTGTTAGAAGTCGCTTCGTCAAGATCCGATCGCAATCGCATACTTCTGTAGGACACATTTGCAACAACTATAAACATGTTGTTTTTGCGAGCGGTACAATGCAGATTTTTTAAGAAAATCCAATCAATAGTTTATTACGTATTATTTTAAATTATTGATAGTATAGAAACAATCCTTGGATTTTTTTCTTAAGAAAGCTGAAATAAAAGAAAATTTAGGTAGATTATATCCACTCGGAGAAATATGGTTAAGCCTTCTTGATATATACATTCACTAAATGATGAAATATAATTTGTGGAAATACGATCCCTTTATTTTTCCGAACTGACTACTGCTGTTGGCCGCAGATAGCCTTTACAGCTTCACCGGGCAAGTGGCGAGCGCAGATGGCTCTCAGCCTTAAAGAATACGATCCCTATGTAGACTAAAACACATTCTACCCTTAAGCATTTCAGGCGTGTTTTGTGTTAAAATATATTGCCGAGTTTATACTATGTTGTTTTATTAACTTTGTTAAAGATAATACATAATTGAAGAGTAAGATTACAATCTTTGTGGCAGTACACATTTTACATAATTGTAAGTTTTGAGTTTTTTACGATTATAATAAATGTTTACCTTTCTAATGAATATGAAGCCATATCGACTCGAAAAGTTGTGTATTGTATCTATTTGTAGACGAAAACGAGTTTCATTATATCGCATTTTTTGAACAAGAAATGTTGTTCTGGACCTCTTCAAATCGTGGTTGCTGTTTAGACATGTTTAGTGCTGTAAGCAATAAAGTTTCTTCCGGCGTTTGTATAAGCTTCATTATATTATTGTGGACATTTGTAACATTGTCTGCAACAGATAAGGAGATGTCAAGTGACTCCTTTGTTAGGTGGTGATTACAATGTCGAGATGTGACCCTATGTGGTCCTTCATATGTTAATCGTAAAGAAAGATGGCGTTCATTGCTATCGCTTTGGCATCTTACCGTATTCCTATATGCAGCAAACAATAAACTTTAATGTACTATGGAAATGGGCATGTAACGAGTATGTAGAGCTACTCATTATTAAGTAAATACCTTGCCTAAACTTTACGAATTGTTTTTTTAAGTATTGTATTATCTAGTAAAATTTTAGTTTATTATCTCGAGTGTAATATATAAATATGCAAATAGATTTTTAATTAAGTTCTGAACATCATTCAATTTATGTACAGAAGGTCATTCCTTGTAAAGTTGTTTCTGATCACAAGAAAGGGAATCGAAGGTTTCAACATTTTACAAGTTTACAGCGTACTCGAATGCTCTTGTGAAATCTATTTTATTAAAAAAAAACATTGATTCGGATTACGATGAAAGTAATTTGTTTCCTATGACCTAATACTTCTCGTCAAACATACGTTTCCAATGGCGATGTCGCAACGGGCATTCTGTTTACGGGCACCAGCCTGACCCGAAACGTGAATCTGTGTCAAGCAGTTTATTCAATCTGAGCACCGAGAATCTTGGTGTGAACACACGCGAAACTAACTTCTACCACTTGAAGAATACGGGCTTAATTTGCCGGTGTGGGCCCATGGGGAAGACTACGCCCTTGCGGGTGTGCACCGTCCTTGAATCGGCACTAACGCGTCGGAAACAAGAGGAACGTTCGAAGTTTTCAAGTAGAGTGCTCTGTTGCCATTTAGTTTTATGGAACAACGCTCAAAGAAAGTTCTGTGTCATTTCTTTATAAGGGTTATGATAATTTTATTACGATTTCTTATCTTTCTGAACGTTAAACATTATAATGGATGTTACTCAAGGGCATTCTAAAAATAACTGCATATATAACTGTTGAATTTCGTTCGCTAGAACTATTTAATTAATGGATATAATAATAAGTGTGGCGCATGAATCTGATTAACAAACTGAATTAACTAGTAATCTTCACATTCATTACTTTGTTTTCCTAGATTCGAATGATGTAGCTATGAAAATATAGTTTCTGACAGAGTAAGTGCATTTACGTATAGCTATTTCTTAATTCGCAGAATACGACATAATATTTTTATTACATGTTAAGTAGTGCAATATTAACACAGTAAACGAAAAATATATTTCTGATTTTGTAGACTATTTTTAAATACAGGGAGTCCTCTCTGACGGAATCAATATTACAGGAATATTATTTATTCTGTTGATAGGAGAGCGTCGGTGGCTCAGTGGTGTGGACTGTCGCCTTCCTACCGGGAGGGCTGAGGTTCAAATACCGACACGTACCAATGTATTTTCGATTTTTCGAAAATATATGTACGTTATCCGACGCTCTTACGGTGAAGGAAAAATCGTGAGGAAACCTTCATGCACGCCTGCGAAGAGATTCGAAGGTTGTGTATGAAGTGTCCAATCCGCACTGGGCCCGCGTGGACGACTAAGGCTAATCACCCTATACGGGTAGGCTCGTGCCCTCGTGGGACGTTTAATGAGCTGATGATGATGATAGACTGTCCTATTTAACTACTGCTTAACACATTTCCGCGGCGCGCAATCTAAATTCCCTAATAACTAGTTCGACTAATCTTAACGCTTCGTTAACGGCCCGAGTGAATTCTACACACGTGCTATCTGTACCAGGAAACAGATTAGGGACCTCTTGAGGCATAACGTTGATATTGCACGTCACTGCCGAACCGATCGATGGCTGCCGAATCGTAATAGATAAGATCGTGACACGGTAGAGAAGGAGCCAAGTCATTGGAACGGTGATAATTTGGTTTATTACTAAATGATGTAATGCAGTCAAACATCATGCTGTTAATCTGCATTATATCAATAAGTTAGCAGCCTGTTTTTTTTAAATATAAATTATAAAATACATTATTACTTTTTTGCTAGTTATCTCTTGTTTTTCAACAAATAAAATACCTACAAGCTGTTTAAATCCAATGTGTTTGATAATAATATGGAATGATTAATAGCGGACATTCCACTTTGAATAATTGCTTCAGGTACTTCATTCTGTACGAGTAGTAAAACTCAATATTTTTATTGTCAGACTAACATAACATTATCAATATATTTGTATTCATAAGGATATTCTATGTAAATTACAAAAAAGACAAAATTTTAAAACCATATAAAATAATAATTCAAAATAAGCATATATTTATTAATCGACTACAAGTATTTTATTTTTTGATAATATTGTGATTAATCATTTTATAACCTATTATGATATACTATTTAAGTAGGTACTTGGCTTCATATCGAGTCCCTGTAAACGATTAACCAAATCAATTAAAATAAAATTAACAATTCGTCTGTACTAATAACACAGAATGCTATCAGTAAATTTTTATCAGACATACGTTTTGATAAGCAGATAACTAGAGTGTCTGTTCATTATCAATGCGCAAATGTAACAAAGAAAACATGTTGAGTTACGGTGCTAGAACCTTTAGAAATAAAAGTTTCATTTAATTTTATTATTTAAAGATAAAATGCCTTTGGAGCAGACGAGTTCTGGAGTGGAGACCGCGTCTCGGCAAGCGTAGCGTAGGACGCCCTCCGGCCCGATGGACCGACGACTTGCGTAAGGTCGCTGGTGGAGGCTGGATGAAAAAAGCGGAGGACCGGGATATCTGGCGCAAAATGGGGAGACCTATGTCCAGCAGTGGACTGCGATAGGTTGAATAGAAGATAAAATGGTTTGAAGAAACACATTTTTTAACGGAACTGACAATTTATTACAAAGAAAGATGCAATAATTCTAGTCTTCGATCTCAACCGAAATGCCTTTAGAGATCGTATCTAGTAGCAACGTTTATAAACCATAAATTGCCTTCGTATAATATGCCTTTATAAAAATTGCGAAACTAATTCACTTTCTGCATGAAGATTTTAATGCCATATTATCCTACATGCTCACATACGCCGCTAATTACCACTATTCCAACTTCAAAATAAAGAACAAGAAAAGTTGCATAACGAGATGCCTATAATGAAAAAAAAATGGCTAAGACCCTTTTGAATACGCTTGTTATAGAGGTTCCGCAGTTATCAACAACTTTTCAATTGTTAAGAAACTTATTTATCTGAAATGATACAACTTTCAACTCATTTTTTTCTCATATTTTATTTTGCCGAAACGCCGATATGTAACGGAGTATTTAAAAAAAATTATAAGTGACAACAACTACGGGATTACGCACGGAACCCTAAAGAGTAAACTGAACGCAAAGCCGTCATGCTGGTAACATTGAGCGCGCGAAAAAAAGCAAATGGCCGCCACCAAGGTCACGAGAAGCTGTCCTAGTCACGGAGGGCGTTTACATTTTTTTTATTACCACAACACAGTCTTGTGGAGCGGGTTGATATAAAAATTATATATCATGCAAGAACGTTTTATGAGCCCAGTTGCACTTCAGAAGGTGAATTTAAAATGTAACCTGAAATATGACAATAGGATATACTAAAATTATGTTTTCCAAATATTCTACAACGTCCTTACCTCAGTTACAAAATTTCTTATCAAACCCGTGTCATATCCAAAATTGCAAAGATAAAATTCTCAATCTGATTAAGACAATTTTATTCAGATAAAAAACAATAAAAACAAATTTCAATGCGTCCTAAAAATGTGTAGGTAACTAATTATAAGTACCTACTCATATATATAAGGTCGGTATCGCAATTCTTTGCCCTCTGGTATTTTAAGTTTACATTGCGCGACACGGCGTCATTTACCATCAGATGAGCCGTCGGCTTATTTGTTTGCCAGCTATAGCGAGCAAAGGCATATTTTTGTGGTGTAGGTACCAAATAAAATAGGTACAAAAAACAAAGATGTAAAAAAGTATGGATTCGTCATATGCTCACAAAACATCGAAAAGTGTCCGAATGCAGTGACAGCACGCATACACATTTCGAATTTCGAACACATTTACCTAACCAAAGAGTACAAACTGTACTCTCTTCGGCGGTTCGTTTTTGTGGCACGGATGGCGTATCTACCTTTATATATACAGCATATCATTGCAAAAAAAATGTTAATTTACATTAACATAATACGTCAATTCAAGTACACGACAATACATGTTCATCTACACACAACCTTAGTAATTGTTCTAATTATATGCAAAAGATTCTATTTTTATCAGTTATTTTTAAGCACAAACAGTTATTTTTTGTACTAATGATGATTTGTCTATGACGTCCGCTGCTACGCAGAACGAGTAATGCATCTCGTATTGTTGAAGTTGTAAAGTGTAAATGTCAAGTCTTTTGTATCCTTTCTGTGTACATATTTTTTTTAATCGCATGCATAGTATTCATTCATGTTTAATATATTTTTTTTAAATATTACTTGATAAGATTTTTTCTCGCTTTATTATACAGTACAGATTGGTGGTTTGCCTCTACAATGTAATAAAATTTGTTAGTGGAAACAAGATATCCACTTGAAATATTTAATACTTATGGCATGCCGATAAAATCGAAACGCCGCTATCGAGTATCGGCATTGCAAGTTGCCTTGCAAAACCAGAATCCTCTCATTGTAGACCGTTTCAGAAAAATCGAAAAAGAAACAAAAACACAGGCGTGCAGTACGCGAGGAACGCTTGGGAACCGGCGCAGGCGCATCAGTTATTTATGCAGTCAGTATGTACTTTATGTCGTACAAAATAAAGCTTGTTTCAAATAAAAACATGTCTGACAATAAAAACTCAGCAAAGCCTTAAACGGTTTGACTGCACCTGTCACTAGATACCCCTAGACCTGGTGTAGGAAGTAGGTTTCAATATAAAACGAGGCTAGCTCTTAAGTCTTATATATATATGTATTAGATATATAGATCGAAAAAGACAGGTTTTTTTTTTCGAGGTTAGTAATCTAGATTTATCTATAAGGATTTGTG
>PQWD01010919.1:0-81923 GCA_019425675.1 Leucinodes orbonalis
ATTCCAATGGTGGTGGCTAGGTGGATTTACGATCCAGTTTCCAAATTGCAAAGATTTGTAAAAAGGCAGTAGAATTTACAGGCTGATCAATGATGTCTTTGACTTCTTGGATGAGTGAATTTAGTTTCTTTTTACTATTTCTGCCTGCCTCAGTAAATCTACGATTGCGAATGCGATGAGTGTGAAATGCGATGAGATGAAAAAAGTAAATCTTAGAGTCGTAGTTTCATAACAAATATACAAACCAGAAGTACTTAATAAGTGTTAGACTCGGTTGAGAGGCGTTTAGGTAGATACAGTCCAGATATTAGCGGGTATAATGTATCGGTGACACTGCACACTCTGTATTATATATAAAAATATTTGGCAGATATTTGTATGTACTGGATATTAACAATGGTGTCTAATTTACTGTCATGTCATAACAAATACAGCTTATAGACCTAATGTTCAATATAAATTATTCATTCCATATAAACGTTTATCGATGGATTACAAGTTTTATGGTTCCGGGTATCCGGTTATGGAATCTTGTACTGTTTGAAGGTTATGATCTGCAGATCCTTGTTTCTTATCTAAATGGGTTACGTGTATCGAATACACCCTTTATGTTCCTTGTACAACTGGGCAACTCTTAAAATTGGGTTGGTAAAGTTTTTTAATATTTTATATATTACAAACTGTTCAGGACGGTCAGGTCACTCACTTAACCATGATTAAGACTGCATTGAAGGAGACCAGTTACTGATTAGACAGTTATTATTTTCCGTCAACGCCGCACTGAGCCTGTCACCTGAGACAACAGTTGTTATTTCTCTTATATCCGGTAGTTTTACTAGCTACAGTGCTCTTATCCCGAAATACAAAAGTGCATAACATTCCTTTTTCACGGGACGATATCTGGCACTGCAGTGGTACCTACTTAGTCGGCTCAGTGGTGATTATCCCACCTAGTAATATATTATTTAAGATTTTTGATAATCTACCAACCAGCGTAGCGTACAACGATTTCAGCTCGATGATCTGACTATTAAAAAATGCTATTGGAAGTTGCAGGAGGGAAGTGGAGGACTAGGATATCCGGTGAAAAATGTGTCCACTATGTCCAAAAGTGGACTGCGATAGGTTCAAGATAGATAAGCGCACCAGTCAGCGTTTAAGATCCCACTTCAGGTTACTGGCCTCTCCACAGATTTGCGATCGAAAGACAAATCAATCAATCAATCAGCCAACATTCGTCCACTGCTGAACATAGGCCTCCCCTAAAGAGCGTAAACCATTCCGATCCTGAGCAGCTCGCATCCATCCCCCGCCAGCAACCCTTCGCAAGTCATTAGACCACCGCGCCACAGGACGTCCCACACTACGCTTGTACAAAAGAGGTCTCCACTCCAATACGTTCCGGCTCCACCGTCCATCGGATCGTCTAGAAGAAGGCAAGACTTTGAATTAAAATAAATACATTAAACGAATACTCAACAAAAGCCCGCCATGTTTTAACCATACTACAGCTATGTTCGAAGTAACTTAGTGTCAATACTCAACGACTTATGGTCATGGCAGTCTGAATTGTCCCTGACCGTTGAATTTTACTGTTACAACCGTACATAGTATATTCCCATGGACATATTAGCTTTATAGTCGACATTATAGTCGGGTCACAGTAAAAACTGTTCGCTCCATTTGTTTCGGTGCTCTGACTTAAGATTGTGTATACTAAAAGCGATGCTAATGATTTTGAACGGTATACATTTCGAACACTAACGACACCAGGAACGATTTAGTCATCAGGAACGATTCGTTTGCTTATGTGTCTGGATTTCTAGCGTTCGTAGGGAAAAATAAGCTTAAATATTGTTAATTATCCGTTGATCACCAGGAGTTGAGACACAAAAAAAATGTGATATATAAATTTCTGAGGACGTATAGATAATCATTAGCTTTTTTGTTGCAAAAGGTTTGACATCTTTCGAAGCAAGTTAAACTTAACTATATCGCAAGAACAGAACTACTCAAACTAACTACACTGTATTCCAACTTAGTACAATGGATGTGCTTTATGTGATAGTAGCCATCATACATCATGATATCTACTAAAAAGTGTATGGTCCATATTATGCAAATTAAATAAAAAAAAATCGTTCAGGCAACATAACCCATATTAAAACATTACAAATAAAATTTGAATTCTCATTTAAACTAATTTAATTGATTATTCATATTAAAAAATCATAAATTAAAATCAAAGCGACATTTCATTACCATTTAAATAAATACAAGACACTAAAGCGTATAGCTCTTAGCTTTTAGTGGGCACTTAACTCTATACATGTCCAAACAAGTTGTAACCATATATATTTGTTTTTTTAGAGATACACTGAATAAAACCCTGCGGGACCCTAAACTACTGTTTGTGGTCTCGGCTGACAGCACACGTACCAAAACGTTCGAACCTTACTTTTAGATTTTTTTAGATGCAAGTTCACTGAATGTTTAAATTGAACATATGTTAATACTTTAGTGTATAGTGATATTAATTACGTACGATATTTTTGTTTTGTTGCAGGTAATAAAAAGTACGACTATCTGCTTACACAGTGAGTTGTATTTAATTGCTAGTAGTAATATTTATGTCTAAACGCGTTTATCAGATAAACTGTAGGTAGCTTTATTGGAGTTCCAAACTTTACGGGCATACATTTAATATGAGAAACAAAAAAGAATATTAAAAAATGAAAGCTCGGAGGTATATTAGCTGTTCGATTGAAAACCGCAACGTTATGATCATCGGATCGTTAATGTAAAATGTTATATAGAGTCGATTCGTTCTTTGGAAGTCGCGTTAATACATACCGGCTACTTGCTTAGGCTGTACCCATTTTATGAGGTAGGGTTAGGAGTTGAATTAGGCGATACGGACTAATTAATGGTTTCGGTTAACTAGCTTACTTATATCGTCCCACTGTAACACAGACCTTATTAAAAAAAAAACTTTAACATATAAATCGGGCAGGTAAAAAATCGAATAATGTAACGTATTTTTTTAATTCATTTTTAAAAACCGAATAAAACACACTATGTTTTATAGAGGCATATTTTAAACTTTGGCATATCTCGAAACCCCAACTGCTAAACTGCAGAGAATAACAAAACATTTACGTGCTTGAACAAAACAAAAAAAGACAATCTCTGTGAATCTTATACAAGGAGGGAACTCATTTACTAGAGACCAAACAAATCTCAGTGGGATGAAGTTTAGGGGCTAAATAAAAGACGTAGAGCCACATAACATTTCCGAACCGATAGCCATCTACAGCTGTGATAAACTCCCGCTGTTTATTTTACTCGTTGCTTCCAGTTGTTTGGGTTCAGTGAAATACGAAAAATTACAGTAGTGGCAAAGACAAATAAATTGTAAGGAATATCCCACCAAAAACATTCTGTAAAAAATCTAGCCAAGTCTCGATGGAGCTGCTTGATTATCTCTAAAAAGTAATGAAATCAAGGCAAAGACTTGCCAAGTCTAAGGTTCCTTACTGCAATTAATTAATTATTATGGTTAATGTTGTGTGACTTGGCCGTTGAAGAGTACAAGGATACAAAACTAGGTGCTTCATGACACCATTGCACCAATCTGTCGCCAGAACCGCTACCATTGACGGTACAAATTTGCCACTTGGAAAACGGTGATTCAATAGCCCATCGATTGTAGGCTTGATAAAGCCACTAACGTATTAAGAATGTTCAACGGCCAAGTCACACAACATTAACCATAATAATTAATTAATTGCAGTAAGGAACCTTAGACTTGGCACGTCTTTGTCTTGATTTCATTACTTTTTAGAGATAATCAAGCAGCTCCATCGAGACTTGGCTAGATTTTTTACAGAATGTTTTTGGTGGGATTTTACTTCTTTTTGTAGAAACTTGAAAGGAATATTAGACGACCCATTGGGTGTAATGGTTGAAACGTCGGCTACTACACCAAGGGTTCCGGTTCGATCCCCGGCAGTACCTACAAATATTTGTGTGCACCAACATGTCTGTTTGTATTGGTCTAGCGCGCTCGACTTGGCGGGGCACTACCGTGCCCCCCGATTTTTGACATCGATGAAGCGGCCCACCATGTTAAATATATATTGTTTAAAGGCGGTATGTCAATCTCTTATAGTTTGGCTGGGCTCTTTTGTTATCTAAGCAGGGTCACCAGGTACTCCAGATCTTCGATTATCCAAGTTATTATAGTTTTCCCTTTATGTAACCATCAAACCCTGACTCTGTACCAAATTTCAGCTCTGTGAGTTAATGGGAAGTACTAGTTCTATTTTGATGATTTTGTTATCTAAGCAGGGTCACCAGGTACTCCAGATCTTCGATTTTCGAAGTTTTCATAGTTTTCCCTTTATGTAGCCATTAAACCTAACTCTGTACCGAATTTCAGCTTTCTGAGTTAATGGGAAGTACTAGTTCTATTTTGATGATCATGAGTGAGTGAGTGAGTGTCTGTCGAAAATGCGAAACTTTGCTTTCGCTTAACGTCGGAACTAAATGACCTACAGACTTGAAATTTTGGATTTTAAGTAAGTTATTATATCTTACTAGATGACGAAAATTTCAGCGCTCTGGTATTATCCAAAGGTTCTCAAATCAGGGCCTGAAAATGCGGCGAAATGGATCCTGTAAAGGATGGTACGGCAGTGTTTATAAACTGAACGGGACGGTCAGAACGCTCACCTGACGGTAAGTGAAAAATATAAAGAATATTTTTTTGGAATATGTTAGTAGTTCAAATCTCGTAGGATTTAAACTCACATATTCCTGATCAAGTTGATTTAACATGAAAGCTATGAGTATTAGTTAGCTTTTCGTATTTATAAAAGCGAGAGGAGAGGGTCTCGGGTTGAAATCAAAGACACGTCAAGCTGTAATTTTAACTTAATCCTCAATCCACAGAGTGATACTATCAATAATGTGCCAAAATACAATATCATGGTATGGCCTCTTAGATGAACAAAGTTTTTTGTTTATCTAAGTATGGCTTAAATCAATTCAATTTTCAAATATTCTACAGAATATTTCACATAAAACCTCCACGTGCTTCTCAGTCAGATACTGGCCCTAATTTTCTGGAGGGCACGACTCCAGAACAATTTTGTATTCTACATTCTGCTTTTCGTACTCGGGTTTTCGCTCCATCCTTTAGCTTTTCATATGTTTTTCACCCCAATTTTCCTCTACAAATAGTGACGTCGAAATTTTTTTCAATAGCCACTATAAGATTTATCAATGTTAACCTAATTTGTTTAATTACAACATGATGTTATGATATGATATTTCAGTATCAATGACTTAATAATGTAGGGAACTGCTTTTATGATGATTAAGTGCTGAATACAAAACATGAAAAAGATATTCGAAATTTGGAAAACAGAAGGTCACATCATTCAGCGTTGACTTTTAAAAATGTTTGAATTTTGAAGCACTGACTTATAATATCCTGAGTCATTATTCATTTATTGTGCTTTTTTATTGTATATAAGTATACAGGCCGACCAGGACGCTCACCTGATGGTAAGTGATACGCCTGACCATGACAGCAGTATTAAAGACCAACAACTGATAGAAAGACATAATTCTCCTTTGTTAATGCTGCACTGTGCCTGACACCAGAGACAATATTTGTTAGGTCTCTTATACCCAGTAATATTAGCCACAGTGCCCTCATCCCGAAACACACTCCTGTTTCACAACGATATCTAGCATTGCGGTGGTACCTACCTAGACGACTCAGTATCGACTCAACCTAAAATAAAAATCTTAAAATAGCTTATACAGGAGATATAAGGACATTTGATTTAAGACTTTTTATTTGACAATTTTGGATTAAGAGTACATACATTTGCTATGTTGTGATGTTAGATAAATCAACACCGCTATTTTTATTTAAGGATTAACTCAAAAGTTCTAAGTTCTGTAAAATAATAAGCGTATTTATCGATATTGCGTGAAGTCTAGCGATGTCGTCGACATCACTATCCAGAGATTATTCGGCCGAGATCGGGGCGCGAAAAATGAGCTCCAGTTTAATTTCGCTATTATCCATTCCCGTTGTTTTTGATATATTCGGGATGTTGTTTTCGCTTTAGTTGGGGTATTCGTTAAACCCGCAGATTCAACAATTTCATGGTGTCAATGGTTATTAAGACATATTTACTGACATTCACACATCTAGCCCCGTATTAAATGAGGAACTTGTAGTTTGGGTACTAAGCAACTGATAAATATACTTGCATATATTTAATAAAAACATACATTTTATACAAAGAAACAGCCAGACCATTACAAACAGATATGTTTATGCTCATAAATGTTTGTAACGCCCGGGGATCCAACCCGGAACCCTTGGTGTAGAGAAATAGTTCAAAAGTTTTAAGTTACGTTTTTGACCGAAACTCAGCCTGAACCCAGACCGAATTTTCGACAAGATAGTTCTAATACCATAAAAGAAGACGTCATTTGCTTGATAACTTTGAAACGATCGCAAAATTTTTTGTTTGGTTTTCTTATGGAATGTACCTAATAATGGCTAGATGTAAACGATTTTCATTTAATTGGGATATCATCATCATCGTCAGCCCATTAAACGTGTCCACCGAGGAGCACGAGCCTACCCGTAAAGGGTGTATAGGCCTTAGACGTACACGCGGGCCTAGTGCGTATTTGCCGGCTTCACGCACAACCTTAGAATTTCTTCGCAGGCGTGTGCAGGCTTCCTTACGATGTTTTGCATTCACCGTTAGAGCATCGAATAAGGTGCTTATAATTTCTTAATTTCGAAAACACATTGGTACGTGGCGGGATTAGAACCTGCAACTTCCAGATAGAAAGGCAACAGACCACACTTGAGCCACCAACGCTCTTTATATTATTAAAAGAAAAGAGTGACTACTGAGTTTCTTGCTGGATTCTTCTCAGTGGAAAACTGCCGTCCGAACCAGTGGTAGCTGTGGTGTGGTTGTGGTGGTGTCATTTGACATTCATTAGTGTTCTATAAGGACCTAAACTCAATAACACTTTTCATTTTCATTAATTCTAATATGAATCAATATTATTTCTTAGAGTCTAGTGATACAATGTGAAACAAAGACAATAAGTGATCTTGGAATATTTAATGTTACCTCGTGTTTAGTTCTGAGAAACTCTAACTACGCCGAAATATAGTATTTCAATATCGATGATTATCTATTACCCGTTCTTGGAATTAATTATCGTTACTTCTATTCTGAACAAATAAACGATATTCAGTTACATGGATTTTACTTTGTTAAATATTATGACTGACTGACTGCGGTATTGGTTCACAAGTTCAAAGTCATTCGACGCGCATTTTCATCATCAGCTCATTAAACGACCCCACTGAGGGGCACGAGCCTACCCGTATAGGGTGATTCGGCCTTAGTCGTCCACGCGGGTGCAGTGCGGATTGGACGACTTCACACACAACCTTCGAATCTCTTTGCAGGCGTGCATGAAGGTTTCCTCACGATGTTTTCCCTCACCTTAAGAGCGTCGGATAACGTACATTTTCGAAAACACATTGGTACGTGTCGGAATTTGAACCTCAGCCCTCTTGGTAGGAAGGCGATGGTCCACACCATTGAGCCACCGACGCTCTCTGGAGCGAGCTATGCTCGGGGTCTCTCTTAGGGATAAGATCAGAAATGATTTTAATCCGCAAGAGTAGTTCTCTTAGTTACCAACATAGCCCGCCGATCAGCAAGTTGAAGTGGCAGTGGGCTGGTCACGTATCACAGAACCGATGGCTGTTGGAGCAGACGAGTTAGACACCGCTTCTCGGCAAGCGTAGCGTAGGACGCCCTCGGCCCGATGGACTGACGACTTGCGAAAGGTCGCTGGTGGAGGCTGGATGAGGAAAGCGGAGGACTACGATTGTTTAAATAGATATGAATTATGAATGAATTTTGAAGATTAAACATAAAGATAATTTAAGAGTCTGTATCATGAAAATTATTGCTTTCAATGAAAATACTACAATAAACGAGTATAAAATGGAATCCAAACAGAGAAAGCATTCAAAAAAAATGTTTGAAACAGTTAAGCCAATTAATGGGTGTACTGGCAGATAGCTGTTACCATTAAGACTAACACAGACAACTTTTGGTTTGTACGGTCAGGACGGTCACTTGATGGCAAGCGATACGCCTAACCATGCAGTGCGGCATTGAAGGGACGAACAACTGATAGATAGTTATTATTTCTATCAATGCCAAACTGTGCCGACACCCGAGACAACAGATGTTAGGTCTTTATACCCAGTAATTTTACTAATTCGTCTAACGAAGTCGTAGGCATAGATGCTTTAATTATTGTTACACTTTGATTGACTTTACCAAAATTGTTAGCTATATATCACAAATACCGAATTACGTCATAGCCGTTGCATTGCACGCGGCCCGTCATTTAATTTGGACGAAAACGAAAATTCCTCACGCGAAAAAGGTCCCGCGATATCTCTAGGGAAATAATAAGAATAAGACAAATCGACGCCGCCAGCGGGTCAGATTTCCACTGCTATTTAGGGCAAATGAAAAATGACCTTATGTGTGGAAGGACGATGAAATTTTTTTGAGATACCCAACGTTATGGAACGTTAGGTCGGGAAGGAGCCCTTTGCAATATTGAAAAAAATAAAGACCCCGCAAATGGGTGTAAACATTACGTTGGAAATTATCTACATCAAATAAAAACTAACTTTATTCATTATCTTGATGTATATATTAGTTTGAATATACCAATACGTTAGCATACGGGCAGCACGCTGAATATGGTCAGGACGTTCACCTGATGGTAAGTGATACACCTGACCATGACAGAGCGGCATTTATTGAAACCAACAAATGATACACAGTTATTATTCTCCATCAATGCCGCACTGCGCCCGACACTCGAGACAGCAGATGGTATCTTATACCCAGTAATTTTACTAGCTACAGTGCCCTCATTTCCAAACACAGAAGTGCAAATCACTTTTATTTCACGGGACGATATAAATTAATAATGTTTGCAAGGGAGGGTTAAAGGAAAAAGTTTTTTTTTCAGTTTCAGTTAAATGTATGGGGAACCCCAAAATATATTAATGTTTGTTTAAGTTTCTTGTCAAAACCTTATAGCGGTTCAAGAAATACATATACTTACAAAGTTTGCCATTTGACTACGGAACCCTAAAAATAGTATAAAAAATATTCGAGGAGTTATTGGTTTTCTTTCGAGACTGCATTTGTGACTGAAATGGTCGTCCTGTTTTTTATGACATAAAAATAGTGTCGAGACTATCTTAATATTATTTTTAGAAGTGTTTTAGTTCTTATCTGCAAGTAGGTATATTTATCAAAGAAAAATAGCTGTCATCAAAAGCTAGCTCTTGTTTTGTTTTTATGATTACTGGTGTTTCTTTTGTGACACCGAGAAGGGTCTGAATCATTACTCTTCTTTAAATAAGGTCCTTGAGGACAGACGTGTTAAGGTTATTTTAATATCATTTTCATTTTTTTGCTACAAGCCTAACAATGAAAGTAAGAAAATATCGCAAGGAGTCTCAACACAACCCGATGGATGAGATTAAGGGGCGAATCCAATACGATATCACAGATCATTTAGTTGAAATGTAAGAATATTTGCTCAGTATGTTTTAATAGCATCGGGTACAAATTGTTTGCGAAAGTAAAATCTTACCTTAAATTGATGTCGTGTAACAAAAATTGATAAAGATTTACTTTAATTTGACATTAACATGAATATCAACCGAATGGGTACATGTTGTCTGTCCCAAAAGTAGGTCAAGCTGTTTGTTATAGAATTCTTCAAATGGCGCGAGCGCATTGGTAGTTAAATATTTGAGAATGCGTTTAAAATTACGAACATAAATTGAGAGGCAATTTGGGATTACAACAAACGGAATTAATTTTGCGTAATAGTTAAACAAAAGTGGTGTATATGGTATATGTATGGTGCTCTTCCAAAATACATAGAAATGATAGTACCCAGTCAGACACTTGAATGGAATAACGCTCTTTGGACAAAATTAATAACCAATTGATAAACATACTTTGTAATGAATGCTACGATTTATTTCAAAACACTACCACTTACATATTATACACCTACTCAAAGAATCAAGTTAAAACTCAATGAACTCCTTTTGTTCCTTATCTACATTTAGAAGGCATCGAGGAAACGGTAATATCTACTTCGCGCTAGATTAACCCGACAAAGCAGTGTTGTTTTTATATCATTTATATTCCGGGAGGAAAACCTTTAATGGTCAGGGGAAACGATAGATAATAAAACAACGTTCGATGACCGCTTCATATCATTAGAGTATGACGCAATATTTATTGGTGTCAAATTATAGTAAGGAGATAATATAAGTAAAATAAGGAATACTTTTTCAGAGGTATTTTAACAATTTGATATGACTAACATTAACAAACATAGGAAAACACTTGCAACTTAAGCTAAGTCAAAGCCTTCGTGCAGAATAATTCCTCGACTACACATCCAATGTTTCTCATTTATTAATTATTTGTAGAAGAAAACATCTACTTTAATGGAAATCCTATTTAAGCTGTGACTGATTTCTGGTAGTCTCGATTTAGATTAACTTCGTGGGAAGTCTTAACGGAACTATCATACGGTCTTAATGACAGCCGAGCTGTTGACCACTCTGATACTAGCCAGTTTCAACTTCTACAAATTGAGTAAGTGATTGCTATCATAAGCTAAGAAGAAGAAGGATATTTACTCCAAGTGACTTGATTTATATTAACGCCTAACGCTCTCTTTAACCCACTTCTCGTTTATATAGGTGAGTTAAAACTGCGATATCTCATAAGATATTCATTTAAATTGAATGATGTAAATGTTAATTTTGTTTAAATGAAATACTTGTGATAAAAAAGTATTTATTTGGATAAGGATTGATATCATATTTATGAAAATAGCTTCGCAAAATGAAACATTATTTAGAAAAAATTTTTAGCAAAAAAATATGTTATAGGAGCTAACCTTAAAAGATGGACATATGCTGGCGCGGATTTTTTGTAGACCTTTAAAAGTAACAATACTCTCATACATGACTTTTGCGAAACTTTAACCGTTTAAGCAGCGTACGCAGCGGAACCTCCAAGTAAGAAAATTTCCCCCCGGATTTTGAAACATTCTTCATTACTTGTAGCGTGATGATATATAGCCTATAGCCTTCCTGATAAATGAGCTATCTAACACTGAAAGAATTTTTCAAATCGGACCAGTAGTTCCTGAGATTAGCGCGTTCAAACAAACAAACAACTCTTCAGCTTTATAATATTAGTATAGATAATGCAACGTCTATCTTATATATACTATCTCAAAAGACTTTTAACAACAAAAGTATTTTTTGTGTCTCAATTCGCCATATTTTTGTGAATAGAAGGTCTTCTGACATAATCTGATTGGATTACGCTATGATAGATTGAATGAGTTGTAAATAAACAATGTACTGATGTCATCGAGAAAAGCTTGCATTCGCATTTGTCAGCATTACATGGCTTTTCGTTCATTTCTTATCCTACGTTACGATTTTACTTTACAACAACAATATAAAAGGAATATCAAAGAATTTCAAAGGAAATAAACACAAGAATAACCGACTTCATTCCACCATAACTCATCTTAACGATGTCATTCAAAAATCAGAACGCATTTGTTATTTTAAAATCGGCGGAATGCCAAAAGGGCTACATAAAATACCGTATCAAAAAGGCTCGAGGGCAAGTAGGACCATTTCTCACTCTCCAAGAGGTTCAGGCTTATCGGTAATATTACCAACCTTTCCCTTTTACAACCCGAAAGCGGCATCTTGCTGCCCCGATGAGGGACTGAGGTTTATGAATTGTTGCAATCTCTGTGTTTGAATGTATTTTTTCGCAAATATTGCAGTTGGGTTGTGGCTCATAATCTAAATCTTTAAACAATAAATAAAATTGGTGTCTCCATTTGTAATATTGAAAAACGTTTTCTTTTTTTTTTTTATTTATACATGCCTGTGTCGGTACCGTACGAAATAAACATACTTCAATTATTTTTTTTTTTTCATTGTCAGTTGCTGGCACTGACAGGCAAGTCGTAACAATGAATCATTCGGTAATGATTCAATAAATTATGGCGTTGATGGGCGTTAAACGTTAGTGTGTGTGAGAGCTTGTATATTTGACATTTAGACAGTCTGAAAATCGCAAAGTGTAGTACCTATTCAACCTATCGCAGTCCACTACTGGACACAGGTCTCCCTCATTTTGCGCCAAATATCAAAGTGTAGTAATTGCTTTATTCCTCAAGGCTGTGATTAAAGGATGGTGCTCATCTTGAGGTTCGAATCCCACTCTAGGGCGCCATTATGCTCGTTGTGTATATTTTAAGGCTGAGAGCATCTGCTCTCACCAATTGCCCGTGAAGCTGTAAATGCCATTTGCGGCCAAAAGCAGTTGTCAGTTCGAAAAAAATGGTTAGTATTCATACAAAATTTCTAGATAAATTTTAGATTCGCAACACATCCCACGTTAGATACTGCATTATAGTGTCCCTTCCGGGAACAAAAGTATTTCAAAAGATGAAAGATGGTATTCCTGGTCAGATGGACTGTTGGCTTTAATGCTAACCTAATAAAAACCAAGAATATTTGTTACTAAAGGAAATCGCATCTCGTCCTAGCAAACAAATCTTGGAACAAAATGTTTCAAGAACTTTCAAATCCAATAAGTTGTTACCAACTTCAGAAACCGTACTTTAGAACTAAGATAATTTTTCAAAGGAGACATTTCATTGGACGTTGAACATTTGTAGAAATTGCAGTTAATAATTCCAATGATACTTAGCAGTTTTCGTATATAGTCGATAAAGCTAAGCAACATATCTATATGGTCAATAATTTCATGTATATTCAAAAATACTCGTATATCATCTCGATTCCCTTCGTGTTTCAATGTCACGTTTGCATTGGGCCTGCCTTTGTAGGGTTGGCAAACTAGTATTGGTTACCACGCACCAAGCTGAATTAACTCCGTAAGGTGGTAGACTCGGTGCTGAGCCGTTTAGGTAGGTACCAGGTAGGACAGTGTCAGATGTCGATCCGTGAAACAGGAGTGATGCACTTTTGTGTTTCGGGCTGAGGTCACTGTAGTTAGTAAATTTACCGAGTATAAGAGACATCCAACCACCCAACATCTGTAGTCTTAAGTGTCGGGCGCAATGCAGGATTGATAGAAAATAATAACTGTCCATCAGTTATTGGCCTTCTTTAATACTGTTCTGCCATGGTCAGGCGTAACACTTACCATCAGGTGAGCGTCCTGTCTGTCCAGTACACTTTGGAACATAAGAAAGTTGGTCTTTGGCATGTAGTTCACAGGTAAGTCAAAAACTAATGATGGTGATGAAGAAAAGGCTGACAGGACGAATTTGAATTTTTTATATTATACGTGAACAGGACGGTCTGGACGCTCACCTGATGGTAAGTGATACGCCAGACCATGACAGAGCGGCATTAAAGGAGACCGACAACTGATATACAGTTATTATCCTCCATCAATGCAGCACTGCGCCCGTCACCCGAGACAACAGATGTTAGGTCTGTTATACCCGGTAATTTCACTAGCTACCTCATCCTGAAACACAAAAGTGCATAACACTCCTGTTTCACGGGATATCTGGCTCTGCGGTGGTACCTACCTAGACGACTCAGTATCGAGTCTACCACCTAGTGCATATATTAAGTTCGTTGAACTGTATCATATCTCAACTAGTGATAAGCGAGTATCGTCTTTCTAATACGAAAGTCTATTAAGAGCACCTTGATACAACTTTCAAATTTCAGTATAATAAATAGTTCGACATGACTTCTAATCAAAAAAGCTTTTAATATTTACATATTTTTACGAAACCTTCTCCTAATATCATAAAGTTTTGTACGAGTAATAAACTCTGATTGAAATGCAGGCGCTGTTATTTTTAATTTTGGATCTTGTTTAAATCATAATGACGCCCTTTTGAATTTATATATCGCAGTGGACTCTCTTCTCCCTTCATCCCGTGGCAGTCCACTGCTGGACAAAAGTCTTTCCCATTCTACGCCAGATATCCCGGTCTTCCGTTTTCCTCATCCAGGCTCCAGCAGCGATGTTTCGCAAATCGTAGGTCCATCAGGCCGGAGTGAGTCCTACACTCTGCTTGCCAAGACGCGGTCTCCACTCCCGAACTCATCTACTCCGACGGCCATCGGTTCTGCGACATACGTGTCTGATCCACTGCCACTTTAACTTGCTGATCCAGCGTGTTATATCGGAAACTTTAGATTTTTTGCGGATACCTTCGTTTTTAATTTTATCCGTAAGAGAGACCTCGAACATAGCTCGTTTAATTATTGCCCGTTGGGTGACTACATTTCGCAGTCGACTATTGCACATACGAGTAGATCTCTCCTTATCAAAAAAAGTGTTTTATTTATTTCATAGGAAAGAAAACGGATAAATATTTGCATTATAATACGACATGTTTTTTTAAGTTACAAAGTGTACATGACTGTCAGGACGCTCACCTGATGGTAAGTGATAAACTTGACCATAACGGATAAACAGTTATTATTCTCCACGAATGCCGCACTGCGCCCGAAAACTGAGTCAACAGATGTGAGGTCTCTCATACCGGGTAATTTACTATAGCTACAGTACCCTCATTTCGACACACAGAAGTCCAAAACACTCCATTTGACGGGACGATATCTGGTACTACGGTGTTACCTTCCTAGAGGACTATGTAACACGTAGTTTATTGTCGATCCATTGTTTATTTTTTGACCCATGTGGTGTATTGGTTGAGAATTAAGCTATTCCCCAATGATTCCGTGCTTGATCCCCAGGTACTGCGTACATACATTTGAATGAACATGTCTGGCAGTATTTCTCTGGGTGTAACTGTGTTCGTATGCATTTCTTACATATTAATATAAATACATAATAATATGTATCATCTTTAAAAAAACATTTTTTTGTGTCAGGTTATATAAACATTTTATATAACCTGCTTTAAGAATCAGAAGTCTCTTTGCAGCTTATATAAAATGTCACATACATAAGGTCACATTTACATTAATATTCGTCTACTGGCGTCGCGCCAACCACTAGCATTCTATGCTGAAATCACTTTAAATAAACATAATTATTAATTTCATAGTATGCTAGTCCAGGAGCCATAAGTCAGACTGAATGTTTGAGAACCTTAAACATTTTTCTTATCTAAGTTCAGTAACTTACGTAGTGCATTATAAAACAGTTATTATATACTAATATTAATAATGTATCATATCTATTTTTTTTTAATTTATTTAATTAGGTACACCAACAACATAACACACAAAGCATTAAAAGTACACAATTTCCTTACAACTTAGACTAGTATGTATGTCAATAACAGGTGACATAGCATTCACCGATGACAACAGTTAAATAATTAATTACACAAAAACTTAATATAATAAAAATATTTTGACGAGGTAAAGAAAATAATGAGATATCATCATCATCATCATCATCATCATTACAGCCCAATTATGTCACTGCTGAACGAAGGCCTCCCCTAATGATTTCCACGCGACCGATCCCTTGCAGTTGACATCCATCTGCTATCCGCCACCTTAACCAGATCATCCGTCCATCTGGTTGGGGTCGGCCTACGCTTCGCTTTCCGTTACGTGGACGCCACTCGAGAACCTTTCGCCCCATCGGCCATCGGTTCTACGCACTATTGCCCTGCCCACTGCCACTTCAACTTGCTAATCCTCTGGGCTATGTCGTCACCCTAGTTCTCCTACGGATATCATCGTTTCGGATTTTATCGCGTAGGAGACACCTAACATAGCCCTCTCCATAGCACGCTGAGCAACCTTGAGTCTATTCAAGAGCCCTTAGTGACGACCACGTTCGCTTCCGTATGTCATAACTGGCAACACACACTGGTATAATGATAATCGTCTGAGATAATGAGAGAGAAGAGATTACTGACGTGAAATTCCTCAATGTTTCTTTCTGCTGATGCCAAAAGAAGTGACTTAGAGATAAATCATTCGATAGAAAATCGGCATTTCAAAACTAAGCGCTTACTTTGTATCAATAAATAAAAAAGAACAAATTTAAAATATTCTATATAAAATTTTTAATTTTATAATCGAAGTGTAAAATAAATGCACCCGTCCCTCTGTCTATTCTTATGTGGACTGTCATATCTTATGCCAGCATTTGGTATTATAAATCCTAATGGTGTTTACGCTTGGTCTTTATTAATAATAAAATTATTTCGCAATTACTGTCCGTAGAGCGTCGGCGGCTCATTGTGAACTGTTGCCTTACAAATGATATACAAATCTATTTTGAATTGCATAATTATATGTACGTTCCGACTTATGGTGAACGAAACTATCGTTAGGAAACCTGCACACGCCTACGAAAAGATTCAAAGGTTGTGCGTGAAGTCGGCCAACACACTGGACCCGCTCTGTCATGGTCAGGCGTATCACTTACTATCAGGTGAGCCTCCTGACCGTCCTGTTTACGTCATAACAAACAAAATGTTTCGTCGGTATTGTATCCATTGTAGCGATAAATCTTATCATCGGGTGTAACACCATTGCTTAGCACATTGACTGCCAATACCGGTGACTGAAATAAAATATATATTTTGTTTGGTCTGACAGCAGTTAAAGGGTTACCTCTAATACACGGTCCCTTTAATAGAATAGCTCGTCTATTAAGTGTGGGGAGCAAGCATCTGATGATAGTTTTTTTATTTCTAACAGCCAGATACATAAAGACGATAGAAGCCTATATAAAAAGTTTCGTTTAGTACTACAGTGTTTTGGTATTCTTACAATTATATCATCACACGGAGTGACTACCTTGTGTTTGTAAGCTCAAAATTGTCATAGCAGGACACTACAACAAATACAATGGTAGTAATAAATCAAGGAGCGTCGTGGCTCAATGGTGGGACTGTCGCCTTCCTACCGGAGGAGGTTCAAATCACGCACGTACCAATGTGTTTTCGAATTTTCGAAAATATATGTACGTTATCCGACGCTCTTACGGTGAAGGAAAACATCGTGGGGAAACCTTCATGCACGCCTGCGAAGAAATTCAAAGGTTGTGCGTGAAGTCGTCCAATCCGCACTGGGCCCGCGTGGACGACTAAGGCCTAATCTCCCTATACGGGTAGGCTCGTGCCCCTCGGTGGGGACGTTTAATGAGCTGATGATGAATAAATCAAGTAACTAAATAAATAATTACTTAATTAAATATTCCAATGCAATTAAATAATTATTCTCCTGCCATTCAAACACACAAAATAGCACAAGTATAAGTAGAGCAGCAAAATTGCACAACCAAGTACTGTGAAGGGCTACTATTGTAAAACGAATTGGTTTCACATCACAATGTGATCACATATTTATATATATATTGCTTATTACTTCTAAGGAGCCATTCTACTTTTACTGGTATACAGTGAAATCAACAACAAAGTGCTTTTTAAAAATTAGAACTCATTCGTGATTAAAAAAACATCTCCTAAATATGGCTCATTGTGTGGACTGTTGCCTCTTACCGGAGGGTGAGGTTCAAATCCGACACGTACTAATGTGTTTCCGAAATTTCGAAATTATATGTACCGACGCTCTTACGGTGAAGGAAAACATCGTGAGGAAACCTTCACACACGCCTGCGAGATTCAAAGGTTGTGTGTGAAGTCGTCCAATCCGCACTGGCCCGCGAGGTCGACTAAGGCCTAATCACCTATACGGTTAGGCTCGTACCTCGGTGGGTCATTAATGAGCTGATGATGATGATGATTTTTTTAATTATCATTTATGTTTTAAAAGTTTATGATTACTGTATATGACATCATGATCCCATAAAACATTGATATCAGTACAGCAATAGGTCAATGATAAATGATAAAAAAACAGACAGTATATCCTATACTTATATATAATATATATATATGGCCATAACTTCAGTTGGACAAAGACCTCCCTGATAACTGGCACTGCGGTGGTACCTACCTAGACGACTCAGTATCGTGTCTATCACCTAGTAAAAATGATTGCATGAATATCATGTTCGTAATTGTAACCAATGGTAACGCTGCAAAAATGAGTGCGCCCATTCCGCAGCGAATTTGGGTTAGCTCCCATCCAGTCTGCGGTTTCGGTGCGTTACATTAATTTCATATTCGCCACCCGTGTTCATATTCTGGATGCCTCGTAGGATTAATGGTTATTATATAATAATAGTAGCAATAACTCTTACATTATTTAAGTCTTACTCTTCATTATTACAATTAGAACTTAAAATTAATACATTTAGCGATGTCCATGTGGCCACCACCGATGCACTTCTTTAAGGTGCAGATGCTGAGGTGAATGGACCAGGGGAGTGGGCCTCTTTTTGGCTTTGCCTCTCCGATGCAATGAGTTTGTTTAGGATTGCATCATCCCCCCTCTTAATAGCCATCATCATGGTATACTCTATGATTTGTGCGGTCGTGGCTCTTTCAGCCCTTTGAATTAGACGAGCCGAAGCGTCGTTGTTGGCGTTGTCGGTGTAATATACACACGATTTAGTGTGTCTAGAAAGAGCGACGACCGCGTGTGGGACACTGTGGAGGATTTGGGATTGTTTTGGGATTGTACGAACAATAACCACCGATTCGTATGTTAGTCCCTGTGACTCATGGATTGTGAGGGTGCGCGAATCCGTGCACGACCCGTACCCCTGACTGATAAGTAGAGCTTTTTCAGCCTGGGTATGTACGAGATACAGAGTTTTCTCTGTATTCGGGATTCGCGCTCCTGTGTACTCTTGAGTGACAGGGAGCGAGGGTGGGTGTTACCTGTATATATCCCTCTGTATATTTCGCTCAGTGCGTTTACTACGTCCTGGGGGTTACTGTACGTACAAAGAAGGACGTTTAATGAGCTGATGATGATGATGATGATTATATGGTTTTAGTTGATAACACTGCCTGTAGTGAATAGGCTTATTGAAATTGGAATTTTAGTTTGTGGCATGCAGTTTGTCTGTTTCTACTGCCTTAAGAGCGTCGGTGTTCCAATGGTGTGGATTGTTGCCTTCCGATCGGAAGGGCGCAGGTTCGAATCCCGCCATGTACCAATGTCTTTTCAATTTTCATATTATACGTCATCCGACGCTCTAACGGTGAAGGTAAACATCGCGAGGAATAAATTAAATGATTCCCACTTATTCGCCCATTTTGCTCTACAGATTTGAAACCATAGGCAATCTGCTGTCATCAGCTCTCAATTTGACAAAATGTAAATTATTCATTGTTCTTGCTATAACTTACATAATTTGCATACCCTACTCATATTCTCTGCGCACGACAATGGTCAAACACACAAATACAAATAAAGTTACAATTCAATAATATTTGGCAAAAAAACTACTGAACAAAAATTTTAAAAGTATTTTTTAATTCTTAATTACGAACTGCAAATGTAAAATGTGTAAAGAATAGACGAGCCCGTAATACGTTTTAATTAAAATAAATTATTTACACTATTTGATTGTTGACTTACATGTAAGGTCGGTGGCTCAATGGTGTGGACTGTTGCCCTCTTACCGGGAGGGCTGAGGTTCAAATCCGCCACGTACCAATGTGTTTTTGAATTTTCGAATATGTACGTTAGCCGACGCTCTTACGGTGAAGGAAAACATCGTGAGGAAAACATGAAACACGTCTGCGAAGAGATTCAAAGGTTCTGCGTAAAGTCGTCCGCACTGGGCCCACGTGGACGACTAAGGCCTAATCACCCTATACATTGGGGACGTTTAATGAGCTGATGATGATGATTAAGGTTTATGTAAAAAACATTTACGGCGTCAGACCTTCAAATTAGGAAGAGAAAATCTTTGAGTGAATTAATTTACGCTGGATGATTCTAAGATACTTATATAGTTGATATGTCTTGTTGTGTCATATTATATCCTTGGTCTTCGTTTGGTCATATAGAAGAAAGGAAGAAAGAAAGAAAGATATACGTATTGAGATATATTTATTAAACGCATGTGCAACAGAGATTCTACTTACCTAAATGAATTTTCCAGACATGGTTCCAACAGTTAAATGGGAAGAAGCCTTACATCTTTGATATATGTAATGTCATAAGTGAAAATAGTTCGTTATTTACGTTTGGTGCACGTTCTACAGATTCCTCAACTTATAAGAAAAAGATTATTTGTCCACATCGTAACACAAATATAAAATATTGTATCCATAAAAAATACACTTGATTATCAAGTAATCACTCAAATGTAATTAAGGCAATTAGCATTTCGGTCCTAAATCAACCTTACCTTTCCAAGGTTCCTGCTGAGTGGCAAAATAATTAGACTCTTTAAAGACAAATTATTAAAAAATTAAATGAAATGAGAGTAATTCGTTCATATATAAAGTTTGATAGTGAAAATAATAGTATGTATTTGATCAACAATTGACCTTACATCATTTTATCATCATCAGCTTATCAAACGTCTCCACCGAGGGGCACAAGCCTGTATAGGGTGTTTAGGCCTTAGTCGTCCACGCGGGCCCAGTGCGGATTGACAGACTTCACGCACTACCTTTTGAATCGTTTGCGCAGGCGTGCGCAGGTTTCCTCACGATGTTTTCCTTCACCGTAAGAGCGTCGGTTAACGCATATAATTTCAAAATTGTAAACACATTGGTACGTGTCGGGTTTTGAACCTCAGCCCTCCCGGTAGGAGGGCAACAGTCCACACCATTGAGCCACCGACGCTCTCATCATTTAACAAACTATTAATATAATTAATTATCTAATTCTTACTCTTCTATCCGCTCGAACGTAGCACGCGCGTACACTATAGTTTCATCTATTATGTAAAGTGACTATCCACCCGAGCTACGACCGCTTATGTAAAGGCTTAGGGTTCTTAAAAAAAAAACATCAAAATATTTGAACGCGCATTTCAAGCTTGCCATTTCTCTTTTATATTTCAGACCCAATTCAAAAAAAGAACACAAAACGCTTCGTCTTAGAACTCACGACGCACTGGCTGGCCGCCAAGCGCGCAGCCTGCAGGAACTCAGATAGTCGACAAAAGAAATAAAGCCTACCATTCACAGCTAGACATAACGGGCCATGAATGCGCATACTGTCGAGTGAACGCTTGTTGGAGTTTAGTTTGGAATTCCACAATCAAATCATAAATGCGTTCGAAATTTGAATGTGGCGTTTTTCTTTTTTTATTCATTAGTGCTATGAACATTATTGATTAGCTTTTGTTAAAAAAATATAAAATTCAGTTTTAGTATCAACTATTATTCTTCTTTTATTTTTTACCAATTATTTTCATGTTTAACCACCAAAGTGAATAATACAATTGTTTATTTAAATATTGACCCTAACGTTGCAAAGAAAGAGTACAAATCTATATCGTTGTAACATGTAGAGAGTGACGTGATTATAAATAAAAACTCTGCCCAAAAGCGGTGGACAGACTTTTTGTGGCTGTAGTTAGTTTTTGTACATGCAAGATTTTTTGGGAAGATTTTACTGATTCTGCTAACCTATCGAACGGTTAGGTTTCGCGTTGAGAAATACCTATTCTATTCTACCTATCGCAGTCCACTGCTGGACATAGGTCTCTCCCATTTTGCGCCAGATATCCCGGTCTTCCGCTTTTCTCATCCAGCCTCCACCGATATACCTAATACCTAACTTAGGTCAATCTTGAACATATTCCTTCTACCCTTTAATGACTACAAAGTTATTGTTGCTTGTTAATAATTCTAACTTTTTATTCCTTTTACCCTTAGTCAATGTCATTAACAACAAATTCATTCATCATGTTATTAATCAAAACTTTTCTCAATTTCAGGGCATTAATCCAAAATAAGAAGAGGGCCTCAAGCAGCAAGCGCGTGCGGGCCCGCCTACAGGCCGGGCCCGACACTTGGGCAGGCGTCAAATAAGTACGTGCATTTTTAATTTCCCTTCATATTGCATTCCTGAGAGCGTTGGTGGCTCAATGGTGTGGACAGTCGCCTTCCAATCGGGAGGGCGCAAGTTCAAACTCCGCCACGTACCAATGTCTATTCGAAATTATATGTACGTTACATAAAGTGAAGGAAAACATCGTGAGGAAACCTGCGCACGCCTACGAAGAGATTCAAGGTTGCGCGTGAAGCCGCCAATCCACACTCGGTCCGGGTGGATGACTAAGGCCTATAAACCCTATACGTGTAGGCTCGTGCCTCTCGTTGGGGATGATGGAAGTATTCCTTAGCCTCTCTTATCATCATATCAGGCTAAAACGCTGGTTACAAGACTTCCCTTACGACATAGATATGGGGAGATCAGGCCCACCATGGGTCCAATGCGGTCCTCAGTCCAGTAGTTTAGACTACAGAATCACCTATGGAGATTATGAATAAATATAAATCAATATCCACTGACATTCACACAGCGCCATCTAGCCCCAAGTTAGCGTGAAGCCTGCATTTTGGGTAGTAAACAACGGATAAACATACTTATATATATATATTTTAAAATACATACATATTATACAAAGAAAACACCCAGACCACTACAAACGGACATGTTCATGCACACAAATGTTTGTAGTGCCCGGGGATCGAACCCGGAACCCTTGGTGTCGCAGTCGACGTCTCAACCGCAACACTAAAAGGGTCTCTAAATTATCAAAGACGTTTTGTGTCTAGACAAACAGCTGGCGTTAGAATATCACGGTCTATTAAAGTTATTATATGGAATTTCCTACAAATAGTAAAATCATGCACAAACAGTTTGTACTGTCAGAAATATAATCAAAAAACTTGGATTGGATCGTAATACGAGTAAGTCATTAAACGTCTTATTGATTGTATTACGTGGCTATATACGAAATCCATCATGCAATGAAACAAATGTAATTGAATCTCTCCGTGCATATTGCCCATTGGCTAAATCACCGACCATTTCCCTGCTTTCATTGGGCCCATGATAATAAATCTTAGATCTCCCTACCATAAAACCCCCCTTCATTGACAATAAAATCTGCAACCGCGGGAATCTAAGGAATTTGTCGCAAACTTTTATCAGTATGGTTAATTTGTAAAAAAAACTATGTTGAGTAGAATAGGTTACATATGTTTTACAGTGATTGTTATGTTTTATAGTGCTGTTTGTTATTTGAAAGGGTTGTCTTGTTTCTATTTTTAAGAAGTTCGCTACTATGTTCAAGATCTTGCAATTTCATTTTCAAACAGGTCAGTGTGTTCATGCATGCCACAATGGACTGACATATTTAATTTTTATAAAAATAATTCAAGAAGCAAGCTACAAACTTTATCAACGCTTTAGAACAATTGTTGTCACCAACAGTAACCAAAAGAACGATTATCATCATCATCAGCTCCTAAACAATCAATGCTGTATTTGACTGTAAAGACATGTTTTTTATACGTTTCACATAAATAACTCCATAGTAATGTATAATTGTATGTCGCTGGCAAGTCTGTACCAATAAAAAAAATAAATAAATAAACGTCCACAATGACAACCACGAGCCTACCCGTATAGGGTGTGTAGACCTTAGTCGTCCACGCGGGCCCAGCGCGGATTGGCCAACTTCACGTACAAGATTCAAAGGTGAATCTTCGCAGGCGTACACAGGTTTCCTCACGATGTTTTTCTGAAGGTACCTTTATCATTCTGCATCCGACGCTCTTACGATGAATAGTGAGAGCGTACATATAATTTCGAAAATTCGAAAACACATTAGTACGTGTCGGGATTTGAACCTGCGCATTCCCGATCGGAAGGCGACAGTCTACACCATTGAGCCACCGACGCTACAAATAGAGCAAAAGAATAATAAAACAAACCAGATATTTTCGAAGGAACCACTTCGAGTCTGTGTGACGTCAAAAACATGTTTTCGATGCAGTTCACTATTTTAACGACTTTTCATTTGTCGAAGTAGTTCAGTACGCTTTATGAGTGTATAAAGCAAATATATGGGACAATCCATGTGTTGTAATTGGTTTCGTTGTCTAACACCGTTCCGGATTTAATATCCGGGCAGTAGAAACCGTTTTTGCATGAACATGTCTGTTTGGAATGGTCTGGGAGTTTCTATGTATAATCTGTATGTGTTTACAAAAAAGTGTAAAAAGTATATTTATCCGTTATTAAGTACCCATATTACAGGCTGCTCAGTTTGAAACTGGATAGCGTTGTGTGAATGTTAGTGGATATTCATTTATTTCTTTTGTATAAGAGTCGATATCATAATTTCAGTTTGGGAGAGCCATGCCAGTTCATTACATGTCCCCACCGAGGGACAAGAGCCACCCGTATAGGGTATATATTCCTTAGTCGTCCACGCGGACCCAGTGCGGATTGGCTGACTTCACGTACAACCTTTGCATTTCTTCGCAGGTCGGTTTAACATACATAACTTTGAAATTTCGGAAAAACGTTGTACGTGGCGGAATTTGAACCTGCACCCTCCAGATCAGAAGCCAACAATCTACACCAATTAGCCACCATCGCTCTCATTTTAACAGTGGTTTAATTATTAACAACTTCAGTTTTTGAAACTATTTGCTAATAACATCCCATTATTTATTTCACTGCCAACTAAGTGATCCAACACCAAGTAACGCGATACGTTAATAAATACCAACAATATGGGTGGGAACGAGCAATTTGTGAATTATCCGAGGCGCCCGCACATTCATAACAAAAACAAGACTTTCATTAACAACATAACAATTTCCATCAATCCTTCCAAGTTCTAGAGGGCTATTAATTAAAACTAATATTTGTCACGGCCTAAGTGACGTTGCGACATCGAAAACCATGGGAAGTGTAACGTTATCTTTATGATTTGGGAAGTTTTAAGAAAGTTTTCTATTGTTTATGTTTAGTAGCTCGAATATTTAACGAAAAACACAATAGAACAGAGAGCTAAAAATACGTTTTGCTCTCTGTTAGCTTATTCCAGTAAATCACTGGAACTGACGAGTCGAATTTGACGACTTCTCCTGAAATCTAGCTTTTCTAATAAGGAAAAATGTGTTCCAAAGTAGCGTTGAGTATTTCACAAAGTCGACTCATTTTGCGATACGACTTTGCGACCTTAAAAAAAAGGTCGTATTTCCTGTAGTAAGGCCGGCAACGCATTTCAGTGCCCTCTGGTATTGCAAATGTACATGGGCGGCGGTGTCATTTACCATCAGATGAGCCGTTTACTCGTTTGCCTGCTATAGCATAAAAAAATTGTTTCGATTATTGGCCTTGTCCGTAGTGATACCACAACCTCGCAGTAAAACCTGCGTGAAACACATATTTTTATGTCATTAGTAAACAGGAAGGTCAGTGCGCTCACCTGGTGGTAAGTGTTACGCCTGACCAAGGCAGATGTGTATATTTTGATGAACTTAAAATTGAATTGAAACTTGATATTTATATTACGATAACGTGTAGGCAATAACACAACGGATATAGGTCTGAAATTAGAACAATTATAAGAAGAATAAATTGCCTTCCGGTATTCAAAATGCTAAATTACATATTAAATGTTTTTCATGTACTTTGAGACTAAAACATGTAATTTTATATCATATCCAATTTCACAATACAATTGGCTGACGCTCGCAGCGTCTTTTCTCCAAGCAAACGGTAATTCCCATCCAAAGTGCGACGAGGGCCTCGTTAGTCCAAACGCTAGCTTTGGCACATCGCGATATTGTGGTGAGAACGAATGCACTAACCCACTTGAGAAATAAGACGACCAACCCAAGTGTTTTTGTGTACGCTTGCTCTTGGAGTTTATTTTTATTTTTTTACTTCTAAATAAGTAGGCAATTTTTGATCTGTATACCAAAATCTATGCGTCGGTAGCTTTATGGTGTGGACTGTTGACATCTGATCTGGAGAGTGTAGATTTATTTCTAAATTAGTAAGTGGGTGGCTTGAATTTTATATTCTCTATAAAAACTCGGGCGCCGATGGCCCATTGATGTAGACTGATGCCTTTCGATCTGGAGAGTGCGAGTTCAATTCTCGCCACGTACGAATGTATTTTCGAACGTGGCGTTCTACGGTGAAGGAAAACATCGTGAGAAAACCTGCGCACGCTTGTGAGATTCAAACGTGTGCGTGAATTCGGCCAATCCGCACTGGGCCCGCGTGGATGATTACGGCCTATAAACCTTACAGGTAAGGCTCGTGCCCCTTGGTGGGACTTTGAAAAAGCTGCTGCTGATGAACCGGTTAAACAAGATGACAGTTGACAAGTTTCAACCGGCTTAATAGACTTTACAACATAATATCCTACGTACCATAATTTCAAATAGACTATATTATATTATTCCTGAATTCCCAAGGGAACAGGAACTTCCCTGGTGAAACCTCAGCGTACTCCTAGTTTATTATTATTTTGGAACACAGTAAATCATTATTGTACATTATTTTAAAAAAAACACATGAAAACATGGAGAACTTGTTCATAATTTTTATCAATAAAAAATACAGCAGCAAGAATTGCCTTCCTCTATTCAAAAGACTTAAACGCTTTGTAGTTAAAGTTTCCTTAAAAGGAGCTCTTAACTTCGGCTTTGAACCGCAAGGCTCTCTTTGGTTAAAAAAGCAACTACAACTCATTTTCTTTTAGTTTATTATTTATGAGCAACTACTTATTATGATCACTTGTTATATTCCATAGAGTAACTTTTAATTTTGCGTTCAAAATGATTTAGATTTTTACCTTTGATTAATAAGGTGAAGTACCAATGGCAGATCTATGGCCGTTTGGAGCATAAGAGTTCAGTACAGGTGTTGCGGTTTAGAGGTCGACTGCAACACCAAGGGTTCCGGGTTCAATCCCCGGACAGTACAAACATTTGTGTACATGAACATGTCTGTTTGTAATGGTCTGGGTGTTTTCTATGTATAATATGTATGTATTTACAAAAAAAAATGTATATAAGTAAGTTTATCCGTTGTTTAGTACCCATAATACAGGCTTTACGCTTAACTTGGGGCTAGATGGCGCTGTGTTAATGTCAGTGGATATTTATTTATTATTTATTTATTTATTAAGTGATTTTTTTTATGTAGTTTATCTGCGAAATTCGAACCAATGCTCCTGGATCACGGTACATTCTAAACTATTGCTAAATACACTTCACTACGGAGTCAATGCATCTTACATCACCTATACAATAATATAGGCTGATGGTGTTCTTCCAAAGAATTGTCATAACATAGTTAAAAAAGTACAAAGTTAGGTAGATACCACCACAGTGCCAGATATCGTCCCGTGAATTAAGAATGCAATACACTTGTGTTTCGGGATAAGGGCACTGTAGCTAGTGAAATTACCGGGTATAAGAGACCTAATATCTGTCGTCTCGCGTGAAGGGCGCAGTGCAGCATTGATGGAGAATAGTAATTGTTTACCAGTTGTTGGTCTCCTTCAATGCCGCTCTTTCATGGTCAGGCGTATCAGTTGTCATCAGTCCGGACCTATTAACATTGTAACATAACGAAAAATCAACTGTGGGCATGACTATGTAGAATTTTATTTTGTCAGCGCACGACATCATCAGCGAAGTTTTTATCACTTAGATGAATGGAATGGTGCTCAAGCGCTTCGGAAACTCAAACGTAGACGCAAACAAAAGCTATTGTATTGAGTTCATCTCCCGGGTTTCTAATTATCGCTCGTGACTTAGTAACTTTGAAACCTTTTGTTGAAATTGACATTTCTAAAAGTTGAAGGATGTACAATTGGTAACAAGCCGGATAATGGCATCTCAATTGAAAAATGATCTCTCACTCATTGGAGTAAGGTACATGAATGAGTTAAGTTGGATCGTATTATTGTTCTGTTGCCTTACCATCAAACAGTACTCGAGATAAGTAGCCAATTTCACTAATTGTTCAAACTCTGATAAAATAAAACGTATTTTATATAATTGTATAACACTGTTTTGAATTTGAGACAGTAAATTGGAAATCAATTATTTTTTTGTATTTCTTACGTGTATAGTTTATTGCACGTGTATCTACGGTGTTTTTTATTTTGAATTTATTTTGACTAGCTTGTCTTTATCACAAAGTTTCCTATATATTTTAAAATCTTATTTTATGTGTTTTGGTGAACAATTTAGCATTTAATTAGTAAAGTATTCAAAGACCAACATATAAATAAAACACATCATATATATTTATGAATCTGATCCGCCTCTCTATTAATATTGAGGCAATACGATAGCCTAGATAGTGCTTTAGTAATATGTCTGGACGTCTTATTTGATATCTTTACTCTATGCCCTTAGAATATATTGTTACTCACAAAATGAAATTCCAATTACGTTTTATTAGAATAGTAAACTTAAATCACTTATAAAAAGCCTAAAAACGTAAATAAACACAAAGATTAAGAATAATAAGAGGGAATATGCCCTATAAATAAAATAGCTGGTTGAGGTCGCCATCATGTGGAAAGGTGCCCAAGAGGCTGGAAAAAAATAAACATAAAATAAATATTATTTTTTATCGTTATTAAAAAAAACTACTATATGTTGTTTGAGAGCATCGGTGGCTCTTGGTGTAGACTATTGCCTTCCGATCTGGAGGGTGCAGGTTCAAATCCCGCGACGCACCAATATGTTTTCGTATTTTCCAAAATTATATGAACGTTTGAACGCATGGATATCCAAACACATTGTATTGGGATATCTGTGGTCCGAAGCTTTTTCGGTAAAGGAAAACATCGTGAGGAAATCTGCCCACGCCTACGAAAAAAATCAAAGGTTCTGTGTGATGTTGGCCTATCCGCACTGGGCCCGCGTGGACGACTAAGGTCTGTACACCCTATACGGGTAGGCTCGTGCCCCTCGGTGGGGACGTATAATGAATTGATGAAGATGATGATATGTTTTTAATTATACAATTATACAAAAACGAAAATCGGAAACAATTACACTAAAATTATCTTTACATATAACTATGTTTTCAAATAACTTTCATCACCTAACAGTCAATCAATCTAATGACGTTAATATTGTTATAAATTAATTACAAATCTCTAGAGACACCCAACGATCATAATTTAATCAATCATTAACTAATCACTTAACTGATACAACATGAAGTTCTACAGTATGTACTAATTAATATAAGTAGTGTTGCTGCTTGATGGTCCACAATCGATAGGTTATCGATAGTTAAGCAAAAATAAACTACTGATACTATAACGACCCATTTAATGTAATGATACAGATGTCGGCTACTTCACCGAGGGTTCAGGGTTCGATCCCAGGCAGTACAACAATTTATGTGTTTGAACATGTCTGTATTTGTTTGGATGTTTCTATATATAATATGTACAAAAAAGTTAATAAGTATGTTTATCCATTGTTCAGTGCCCATAATTCAGGCTTCACGCTTAGCTTGGGGCTAGATGGCACTGTGTGAAAAAACTGAAATTTTTTTCGAGACCATTAATAGTATCGATAACACATCGGTGGACTATTGCCTACCGATCTAGAGGGTGCAAGTTCGAATACCGCTACATACCAATGTATTTTCGAATTTCCAGAATTATATGTGCGAATTACACATGCCCTAAAGGACATAATCATCTTACTTCCAGCTGAACTATGATATTTCAATATTGCTTATTTTTATTCTTAAATCGTCATCCATAAAGCTAAAAAGCCAGTGAAAAGAGGAAGGAATGAAAAAGAAACAACATCTGCGAAGACTCAAAATATAAATCAAGCACCTTTTAATAAGACTTCACGTCCATAAATTATGAAACAAGTCTAAAGCTTCTAATTGAAGAGCAGTGTTACGTGTTACTCATAAAAAAGGCGTAAACTCAAGCGAAATTTTCAGGGAAAAAACCAATTATGCCAGCAGTTATTTTTAACGTAGTCCTTTAGGGGTCCAATCTCACATGAACTTAATTTTATGGGCAACATCTCGATGCAAATTAGCGAAGCTTAATCTGCATCCTTAGTCTAATAGATGATGATGTTAGAAGTGACTTTGCTCAGACTAATTGGTTGACTTTACTAATTTTCCACTGGTAAGACGTTTTATAGCAACTATTTATTAATTATAATTGAATAACTGCAGGACAGCATTCCAATAACTCAAAATATCTTTTGAGTTACAGGCAAAATATCAATCTTTTCCATCTTGGAGAGAATGAAAGAGTTTTAACAACATTGCCGAAAAAACATGGAAATAAAAAAAAAATATGTGTAATCTTTTACTTTTGAATAACTTGGAAGATTACTTAAATCCTATTTTTTACATTCACACTTGATTGTTTTTTAAGAACACAAGATATCATAATTAAAGTAAGTCTATAATTTTAAAAATAATTATAGCTTTTTCATTTCTAATTTAATAATGTCATTCAAGCATTGGAGATATTACATATTAAATATCCACTGTTTTATCATCATCATCAGCTCATTAAACGTCCCCACCGAGGGGCACGAGCCTACCTGTATAGGGTGATTTAGCCTTAGTCGTCCACGCGGGCCCAGTGCGGATTGGACGACTTCACACACGACCTTTGAATCTCCTCGCAGGCGTGCATGAAGGTTTCCTCATGATGTTTTCCTTCACCGTATGAGCGTCGGATAACGTACATATAAGGAGGGCAACAGTCCACACCATTGAGTCACCGACGCTCTACTGTTTTAATAGAAGTTGTAGATTGTAATTTTCATAGTAATTTACACGTTAAAATGCTTATGACCACAAGGTCACAAAAAAGCAGCACATTTAAACCCTCTAGCGGGACGTTACGGTGCAATTTACATTTACCACGAGCTCCCTTCTAAAGAGACTGGTTACTTTTAAAAGAGCAGCTTTCCTTAATTGGAAAACGGAGTCGGTGTTTTAGGGTTCCTTTGGAGAATTATTCGTTCGAACCATTTCACTTTTAAATGTAAATGCACTTTATAAGATTTTTTAAACCATAAGTGAACGGGACGGTCAGTGCGCTCACCTGGTGGTAGGTGATACGCTTGACCATGACTGCAGTATTGTTGAAGGCAATTAATAACAGTAAGAAGTCTTTATTTTTTCGTCAACATTGGTCTGCACCCAAGACAACAGATATCAGGTCTTTTATACACATAAGTTTACTAGCTACAGTGTCCTTATCCCGAAATACCGAAGTGCAAAACACTCCTATTTCACGGGACGATATCTTGCACTGCGATGGCACCTACCTAGATGACTCAGTGCCGAGTCTACTACCTAGTTTTTATAAGCTGGTGTTAGGAGCCTTATTTAGATGATTAGGTACCTTCTATTATACGGAGTGTAAATATGTAACACCCGTGTATCAGCCAGGAAATCCTACTTAGCCAAGATAAGACTAATCGTGTTAGATCTTGCAGAAGAACAAACATGGATTTAGCGTCAAATTCATTTAACTAGCGATGGACTTAGAGAATTTCATTTAACTGATTATTCTAATCTAATCTAATGGCATTTATTCATTTAACTGATTATTCTAATCTAATCTAATGGCATTTATTCATTTAACTGTGTGTTTATATTTATAATTGATCGTCACGTTACCCTGTAGCTATATATAGCTGTTGTATGCTTATTTAACCGTAAAATATTCATTTCGCATCAACATATCGCAGTCTTGTGTTAGTCATGTCATAATGCATTATATATCCCAAAGCTCCACTTTACTCATCCAGCGTCCACCAGCGACCTTTTGCAAGACGTTGATCGAGACGGAGAGCGTTCTACGCTACTCTTACCAAGACGCCGGAATAAAACTAGGTGTGCTTTTTTGGTTGGAGCATATAAAAAACCAACGTACTTTCATTTTTAAATTAATAAAAAATATATTTAATGAATCATTATATGCATGAATTCAATGAATGAAATTTAATTATGTATGTGTATATTTTGAACTTATTAAAGTTACCGTTTAAAGTTTTGTTTTAAAAATATATATTTGTTTAATAAAATAAATCCTCAACTCGTACTTGACCGAATTGCAAACGTTAAAGCAACACTCGGAATTGGTATCGTAATAAGATACGGTTTGGTTCTTTCTTTTGTTTTCTTATTAAGAGTCCCCCTGTTTTGATTTCTGATTGGAAAACCAATGATATAAATGTTGGGTCGTTTTGCGTATTCGATACCTAAGTTCATTTAAGGGTCATATTAACAGTCCAGTTTATTTAAAATTTTATGGCTATTACATAAAAACTTTCTTACCTTATCAGCCCATGATAGTCAATTACTGAACTTAGGGCCTCCTTTACCGATAGTCAAGGGTTACTTGGTGGTAGACTAGGTACTGAGTTGTCTAGGTAGATACCACCGCAGTACCGGAAATTGACCCATGAAACATGAGTGTAATGCACCTTTGTGTTTCGGGATGAGGGCACTGTAGCTACGAGTAGTGACCCGGTATAAGAGACGTAACGCGCAGTGCGGCATTGATGGAGAATAATGACTATCAGATGTTGTTTTTTTCAATACCGCTCTGTCATCGCCGGGCCAGAAAGGTAGTATTGGTAGGCTAATATTGTAAAGAAAGGATAGATTGCATGTGAACACTGTCACCAGCTCTCTGCTGAATATTTTGTCTCTATACCGTATTTCACAGCATCAGCAAAGAGTACGTGTAGTTGCAACTCCTACAAGATACATATGGCCTTATGGAAATGTAAAGTCTTTTATTTGGCTAATGTATATTAGTCAACAATAAAATAAAAAAAATCTCAAAACATCTTCAGTTTCATATTGTTCTAAACCTACTCCTATACTATGTGGTTATATTTCAGGGAAACAGATTTATTATGTGTAATAAATGTAAGAAATATAATTCCATTTACCTACCTAACATATAAAACCAGGATTTTTTGACAATGCCTCAAATGAATTTTAAATATGACTGTCCCTAAAATGCAATGTTTAAATTTTATTCAAACCTATTTTACTGTACCATACAGTTGATTTCCTTTTTATGATTTGTCTGAGTTTTCATATCCCAAATGTATATTTAGTTTTTATGACCGCGTAGTCAACTTTAGGGCCTAAAGTAAAACATGAAATTTCGTGATATTGAAAATATGGAAATACGCGGTGATAAAACTACATTATGATATCATATAGGCCGATATAAAGTCATAAAACATGAGGATATCATAAAAGTAAATGGAGAAACAAAATCTATCATTTATAAGCTTAACAGCGCTTGGTGGTAATTCAGTTACCATCATTAAGAGATAAGATACGTCGCATACCCGTATTTAATATTTTAAAAACGCTTTGGTAGAAATTTATTTCAACGAAATTTTTGACCAAGAAATACATTATAATCTAATAAAATCATTATAATGAATTAAATACCAAACAAACAAAAAATTATTCAAATAAATCTGTTACAAATACTTTTGAATCGTCATTTTGTTATATTTTTTAAGTCCGGAAAGAACTCGATAGTTACTCTTTTAAACTTTTGATATTATAGGCTGATAGAGTTTTGTATTTTACCTTGACGTAACGTTACAATTTATTACAAATATTTTGAACCTGGAACACTATGTGCAAGACCACACACCTTTATCCGATAAATATACGTCTATTGTATAGTAACCTTTTTTTATGAGGGTTTTTAAATCTTTAATTTAAACTGGGAAAGGGCAATTCAGCAAGACTTTGTGGTATTTTATGAATAAATTTTATACGACTTCCAACTAATGATTTCCCTACTTTACTTAGTCTAAGATTTGGGACAGCAAGTTTGTTTTTGTTCCCAGTGCTTTTGTTTCAAGACAGTGACTTAGCAGTAAAGTACTTCTTGTGTTACAAAAATATTGCTTAAAAATATTTGACGACAATCTGGTTAGGGACCATCGATTGAGACGTCGACTACTACATCAAGGGTTCCGGGTTCGAACCCCGGGCAGTACAAACATTTGCGTGAATGAACATGCCTGTTTGTAATGGTCTGGGTGTTTTCTATGTATGTATTTACAAAAAAATATATATATAAATATGTTTATCCGTTGTCTATTACCCATAATACAGGCTTCACACTTAACATGTGGATAGATGGCGCTGTGTGAATGACATTGTGGAGTGGATACTTACTACTTACCAAAACCTCCAACGTTTAACATTTTAAAAGTGCCACATTTACGATTATCTTAGCAAAAGCATATTACGATGCATGCATTTAGTTCAATAAGCATTCACGGAGCGAGTGCTAGCTTTTAGTAATATCTTAACGCACTGGAACTGAGATATGCCATTAGGCTGCGGTCTTGCTAAAAGCATCCAATATAGGTAATTAAACTATTTTCGTAAGATTTCTAAGTGAAATATGTATTTAAAAGAATCCTCAAAATTTGGTTGATATTTTTTTATTATTACAAAAGTATTAAATTTTATTTGGTAATTCTAGATTTGGATTACATATCTTTACACTGATTGGTTGATGGTAGGCACAAGGAATAAATATCTTTACATTGGTTGATGGTCAGTATAAATCGACCTTCATGTTGTAAATAAACATGAAGGTCGATTTATTTATGTATTAAAAATCGCTAGGGTATCAACCGTTACCTTAGTTTACTTAAGGACATATTCAAACCACATTAAATAATTTAAAAAAATATCCACTGACATTCACACAGCGCCATCTAGCCCCAAGTTAAGAATGAAACCGTTGTTAGTACCCATAAGGGTACTAAACAACGGATAATCATACTTATACATTTTGTTTTTAAATATATACATTTTATACATAGAAAACACCCAGACCATTACAAACAGACATGTTCATGCACACAAATGTTTGTACTGCCCGGGGATCGAACCCGGAACCCTTGGTGTTGAAGCCGACCTCTCAACCGCTACACAAAATGGGTCGTCAACATTGTTATGCTTATTTGTTGTTTCTTATAGTGTGAATTGCCCACTAGCTAGAAAATAACAACGCAGCTGTGTGCATTTTAGGGCTATTCCAATGTGCATTTTCGATTTGGAATTCCGTTTTCCTTATTGATATTATGAACAATTTAGGGTGGCTTCTTATATAATAGAAGCTAGAACACGTATTCTGAGCTTCGAAGTGTGGATAAACATACTTGTATACTTATTTATGTAGATTCATACAAAATGATAAACATATACAACCAAACCTATGTATATAGTTTTTGTATTTGAGGCAGTGTCTAAGTCAACATTCATAGATTTATTTCTGACAATTATGAAACACGATGCAGTACTTAACTTATTAAATACTAAAGTATTCAAAGCTTCCTACTGTTTGGAGTGGAAGTTATTGAGGGAGGCCTATGTTCAGCTGTGGACATCATGTGCCTGATATGATGATGATGAAAGTATTTAAATACTTTAAGGAAAATCTACATGAGCATATACCTACACAACAAACAACATTTTCACCCACTTGAATGTTTAGGCACATACATAATTATTATTGATGTCTTAATTGTTAAAAAAGGCTGCCATGGCTAAAAAAATATAAATGATAAAGATTTTGTCCAATAACCATAACCAGAGCATATTTTACAAAAAAGGTCACAAATCAAACTTCCCCCACAAACTCGATTACAAAAGTCGCAACACTTGAATATTTTACATGCGAACCGGACACAAATGTACTTGACATCTCGAATATGCAGAACCATCTCAAAGTGGGTTTCTCTTGAAGCACCGAATCAGACTCTCAGCAATTAGTGAGCCGAGTATACTCCGGACCAGTGTGACCCTCGAGCGAGATTAACTGGCAATTTCCATTTAAAAGTGCCGGAATTCCATCAATACGGGTATCGACAATATTGTTATATTGGCAACACTGGATGACGTTATTTTGTTTAATAACGCGATATTTTCGGACAGTTCATTGCCATTTTCAACGGATCCACGTGCCGTTGAAGGTTTTAACTGAGAAAGCCTGGCATGGCACGTTTTGGATCCGGGCATGCTCTTGATGGTTAATTATTTAGTTTGTAATAAGTACGAAATAATGAGGTAACAAGAGAACAAATAAATAACAATATAATTAATCCAAAATGGCTTAGTTTTTTTTTATGTTATAGGGAGCAAACGAGCAAGAGAGACGCCTGATGGAAAGTGTTCAACTAGTCTTGTTGAAAATGTTTATTACTTTACTAGATTACTTTAAGAGGCTTATATATAGTGGCGTGCACAGAGATTATGAGTAGGGTATGCAAAGAGAGTGACAGTAATCGCATAAACAATAAATAATTTGAATGCTATTGATGACAACAGATCGCCTATTGTTTCGAATCTGTAACGGAAAATGGTCGAATAAGTGGGAATCATTTAATATGTTGGCGTTTTCCGTGTTGTCTAGATGCACAGTGCATGCACTGTTTATTTGCATACATGGAGTGCACGTCACTGCTTATAGATATCTCAAGACGTAGGACTTCACTCTGAGTACTTGGATTGTAGTTTCTATGATCGAAATCTGAGCATAATACATTTTACATTAGTGATAAATTGTGTGATAGCCGACTTCTCAATTATTCGACTACATGGTTCATGCTTAATGTTATCCTATATAGTGACGGTATATTATGTACAGTAGAGCGTCAGTGGTCAGTAAGCCAATCATTGATGTGGACTGTTGCCTTCCGGTCTAGAGGCACACCACGTTCAAAACCCCCGCCACGTACCAATTTCTTTTCGAATTTTCTATATTATATGCACGTTCATCCTACGCTCTTACGGTGAAGTAAATCTTGAGGAAATCTGCGCACGCCTGTGAAGAGATTCAAAGATTGTGCGTGAAGTCGACTAATCCGCACTGGGGTCGCGTGGGCGACGAAGGCTTAAATACCCTTTACGGGTAAGCTCGGACCATCATAATCATTACAGTTAATTTAAAATGTCCACTGCTGATTTCATGTACTATCCGCCACCTTAACCAAGTCCTCAGGGCACATAGTGCGTAGATCCGATGGCCGATGGGGCGGAAAGGTTCTCGAGTGGAGTCCGTATAACGGAAAAACAAAGCGTAGGCCGACCCCCAATCAGCTGGACTGAAATAAGAATGCCTTATATAATTTATATTTTTCTTTATTTTCAGGGTACGTCTTGCATCTCAACGTATGAGTATAAAGATCACCAATTACGTGAGTTTAGTCTTTTTAAATCTGAACACCAGCAGACCAGGGGTCTCCACAATAGGATTAACTGTGTTGTGTTTTGTACTAATATCATAATCCAATACGAAAATAAGCTTCACAAATTTCAAAGATACAATTTCTAGGGAAAATGGTTATGACCATTTTCCAATTTGGCAATTTGCACAAAGAAACGTAACGATTTCAATTCGAAAATTGATTTTATTTATTAAGAAATTGAGCCATTTTACTGTCCATTACTTGTTTCATAAATAATTGCCTAATTCATAGCCACTCAATCAAATCATTCTAACACTTGATTTACGACAATTATACACGCCCGGATCGCTATAAGAGATTTTATGACGTCATAAACTGAGTTCCACAACTCCGGAATGAGTCGGGGTACTAAGGTTTCATTAAATTTTAACTGTTCCGGAGATTATCTCGCGTCTCGTTGGTTAGCCGCATCGCAAGATCTGTTTTGCAATATTCAACTATGTAGGACTGTGCAACAATGTGAAATGACTTCATAAAAATACCTACATGGTACGTCATTAAAGTCGAAATTTCAATGTCATGGATTATTATCATAATTGGATCTGACGACCGACAAATAGTGGCATATATGAAATAAGAATTATGACTGATACGCGTAGATAAACTGAGCTACTTTTTTCGATCTTCTCTCTCTACGTCTCCTCACCTATTTCCATACATTTTTTTTGGCATTAAAACACTGAAGTCATAGAGTTACATATCTACTGACGCACGTTTCATACCTTTTTTGTATTAAAAAGGAAAGATTTTATAAATTGGCTGGCAGTAGATGGATGTATGCCCAAGACCCGATCGGTGGGTGCTCTTTAGGGGGAGACCTATTTCCAGTAGTCTACGACAGTGGGTTGAATTATGATTTAATTTTTCTATCAGCAGTGACATTTGATTCAGAATTAGACAAGCGTATAATTTCATTTATTTGATCCGATGGCGACCTATAACATAGGCGATTAACATATTATGATTAAGTAATTATCTGTACTCAATTCCTGTAACCTTAACCCTTAACTGCCTCAAAAACTAACAATAACTTGACAACGTACGTAACGTTCAAAAATAAAATACAAACCGTATAACATTAGAATCTCAGTACAAGTATACACAAATAATGATAAAACATGAAAAATAAGTCCACAGAAATATTTTGTTCTCGGAATTCTCGCGCAAACTTCTAACCCTTTAGACGGAACTTTTGTGTAAACAACAAATAATGTTATCAACGTAAAGACATCTTGTTTGACGTATTCGTATGTTACTCTTACATGTCAAGAGGGGATACGTTCGTACAAAGATGCTTCAGAGGTCATGTAAGAAACACTGTATGGAGAAATCGGGAAGTACGACCGTGAAAAGCTTGAGGATACATATTTGCAAATATGAATGTCATGAATACAAAGAACATATAGTCATCATCATCAGCTCATTAAACGTCCCCACCGAGGGGCACGAGCCTACCCGTATACGGTGTGCAGGCCTTAGTCGTCCACGCGGGCCCAGTGCGGATTGGACGACTTCACACGCAACCTTCGAATCTTTTCGCAGGCGTGCATGAAGGTTTCCTCACGATGTTTTCCTTCACCGTAAGAGCGTCGGATAACGTACATATATTTTCGAAAATTCGAAAATACATTGGTACGTGGCGGGATTTGAACCTCAGTCCTCCCGGTAGGAAGGCGACAGTCCACACCACTGAGACACCGATGCTCTTAGAACATATAGTGTTAGTTACTATTTTCATCATCGTTGTTATTATAGCCAGTGACATGCAAAGAGATTATGAGTAAGGTATGCAAAGTCACTCGACAGTAATTGCAAAAACAAAAAAATAATCACAAATTTTGTCAAATTGAGTGCTGTTGATGACAACAGATCGCCTCTAGTTAAAATCCGTAGAGATGACCGAATAAGTGAGAATCATATCATATGTTGGCGCTTTTCCGTGTTGTGAAGGCACAGGGTAAGCACTGCTGATTTGCATATATGGTGCGTCTTAAATACGAAGGTCTCCCCTAATGATTTCCACGCGGGGTTCCCTAGCAGTTGATATCCATATGCTACCTGCCACCTTAACCAGTTCATCCGTCTTTGCTTAGGGGTCAGTCTACGCTTACTACTCTATAATGTACTGATTTCTGAACAAATTCCTCCCCCGCTGGAGTGGTCCCTAAAATAAAATCGTAGACATACTTACTCATAATTATCTTTTTGGCTTCATCAAGAATGGTTCTCTCTCTTCAACCTATCGCAGTCCACTGCTGGACATAGGTCACCCCCATTTTGCGCCAGATATCCCCGTCCTCCGCTTTCCTCATCCAGCCTCCACCAGCGACATTTCGCAAGAATGGTTAATCAATTAGTAATAAAAATCTGTTATTCTGGAAATTAGGTAATACTTCTCTCTCTCTCTCTCTTCAACCTATTGCAGTCCACTGCTGGACATAGGTCTCCCCCATTTTGCGCCAGATATCCCGGTCCTCCGCTTTTCTCATCCAGCTTCCACCAGCGACCTTCCGCAAGTCATCGGTCCATCGGGCTGGAGGGCGTCCTACGCTACGCTTGCCAAGACGCGGTCTCCACTCCAATACTTGTAATACTAATCTTCGTAATACTTGTGTTTCATCAGTTACAATGTGACAGATAGTCTTTATTTTATATTATTATTTTTTTATTTTATAAGATTAGCGGTTTCATTTTGTTCATATCGGTACGCTGGTATCTAAGTGCGAAAGGCCGTTTAAATAACAAACTTTCCAAACTTGTTGCGACAAGTTCTTAAATATCAAAAATGATTTCAAACGAGAATTCGACACAACTTTTAGAATAACGCCTACGCGCTGTGCGAGACGTGGATGACAATTTCTTAATTAAATTCTACGCTACTGATATTGCTTTAAGTGATATTTGTAACGAAGTATGTCACACAAAGAGTCGACTTTCTGATACATATGTTAAGTCAGTGTAAAATTATTAAGCAGTTCTGATGACACTTATCTTTAGCTTATACTATATCATCAAACTAAGAATTTGAAATTTAAATTAAACAGATACTGCTCCGTGGTATACTTACGCTACCATGTTACACAATTCGGCTTGGATCGCTGCGTGACCTGAGGGTCGTATGTTCGACTCCCCTGACTTCAAGAAGTCATTTTGTGCAATTTTTTCCTAATAAGGTAAGGGCATTGCAGGTGGTATCATCACCAGCTTCCAGCTGATTGACTGATTTGGATGGACTACAATCCAAAGATTGCAACCGGGATCGATTAACGACTACGTTACGTTACAATCCGCATTGGGCCGGCGTGGTGGGCTATTGCCCAATCTACCCATAGCTTTACTGTGCGTGAAGGCCTGTGCCCTGCAGTGGACCACTATAGGCTAATGATGATGATGGAACTGCTTTCTCCAACTTGACTGCAAAAACATTCCCTATAGTGGAGAAGTGAACTGTCAGTTGTTTAAGTTAATTAGTAGTTACTTATTAGTAGCCAAACACTGCACTATATTTTACATTTATATTTTATTTCATGAAGTGAACAGGACGGTCAGGACGCTCACCTAATGGTATGTGATACGCCTCACCATGACAGAGCGGCACTGTAGAAAACCAACAACTGATCAGTTATTATTCTCCATCAACGCCGCACTGCGCCGTCAACGAGACAACAGATGTTCCTCTTATACCTCAGTAATTCACTAGCTACAATGCCCTCATCCCGAAACACAAAAGTTTAGCACTCCTAGGTACCTACCTAGACGACTCAGTATCAAGTCTACCTCATAAAAAATTCGAAATTAGGCTTAAAAAATCAGTATCACGTTAATCAGGTATATGTTGAATGCTGTTACAATATGATATAATTGCCACAGCACCTCATGTTGTTAAGTGTACCGGGTAAACAAATATAATTCAAATTATACGGGTTCGGTAAAATTAAATTGTTTATTGTGTACACAATTTCCTTAGATGATTAAAGAAGCGGAATCGTATCAACCCAACCCTAATGATCTTATATTTTGATTGGTGTGACCTTTCATGGTTCCCGACTTCAGCTTCAGAGTCTGTTATTTTATTAATAAGCACAGTTTATGTTTAAAATAATTCTATTAATAAAGTGATTTGAAGATATGAAATGTTTAATCTGATCTGCGTTGCTAATATAAATAGGTATTTTAGGTGTAGAACGATGAGTACGTTCTAGTAGTACCAGTCACGCAGTGCCAGATAACGTTCCGTAAGATTGGAGTGCTATGACTTTTTGTTCGGGATGAGGGCACTGTAGCTAGTGAAATTACTGGGTTATAAGAGCTACACATCTGTTGTCTCGTATGACGGGCGCAGTGCGGCGTTGATGAGAATAATAACTGATTAGTTGTTATTTTCTGCAATGCCGCTCTGTCATGGTCAGCGAATCACTTACCATATAGGTGAGCGTCAGACCGTCCTGTAACTTATAAATAAAATAAAACTAAAGATTTATCTTAGGGGTCGTATAAATGATGTCATGGGAATATTAACTTGCGTAATTGTGCTATGTACTTTCTTCTAATGACATGGTTTTGCCAAGGAAACACCTTAACCTTTTATCAACCACTTCATAGCCTAAACCTGTGATGGATGAGGAAAGATAAGATAAGATAAAAATTCTTTATTGCACATAAGAAAAATCATACAATACAACAAGTAACAACAAAAGACAAGTATAAAGTTGGCGGCCTAATTGTTAAGGTAGCAATTTCTGCCAGGCAACCTTTAGGTGGAAGAAAAATGTTTATAGGTAAGCGGAAAGAGTTATATCAATAACAAAACCTAACGTGGAATGAGCAAAGAAACTTTTAATAGCATTAATTAAATTAAAACAGATATGCACGGAAATAAAAAAATGTGGAATAGATTATTTACCTATTAACAAAATATAACGTCAAAGCATTTTCAAGCTTTTACGAGTTAGAAAAAAAATATTAATGTTTCATCATCACAAATAATAATTGTCGCCTAATGAGTTCCATCGTCAAAATTATCAGCAAACATATTTATATATCGTATAATGCGGCAATATTTTGAATGGTGGAAACTGTCCCGAGGTATTAACGATGTAATTAAGTGAGCGAGCGAGCGAGAAATGACGCGAGCGACACACGATTAATTAGAGCGAGCGGTTTTGTTTAGCTGATGCGAGAAGGAGCACGCTGTATTTGGTGCCAAGTTTGGTGTAATTAACACTGTTGCTTACTGTTTCCATAATGTTTGGGAATCCATCAACGTTGTGCGAGTCATTAACGTTGCAATTTTTTCATAATCTGAACAGGTAAAGGAATGTTTTTATTTCTGTTCTAGTTGTATAGACATTAAATGGAACCCTTTATTGTTTCACACTTAGATGTTATCATCATCATTAGCTCATTATTCGTTCACACTGAGTGCACGAGCTTACCCGTATAGGGTGTTTTGTCTATCTATGCTACGCGAGCTCCTTTTGCCAGACATAGTTGATCACTTTGTTCCTCAGCCTCTACTACAGCTGGCTTTTGCGTGTTTATCAGTAATGACAAGTTGATCCTAAAATTACGAGTTTATTTATTATTTGCAATACTCTTATGTTTTATATATGTTATAATATAAACAATTCGTTTCAGTTTAAGTTATTTAAGTAATTTTAATTCACATATTTTGCTAGCATGCTGTGGTACTTGCAGTGGCATTTTTACAGTGCTCTCGCTAATTACAGAAATGACTATTATTTAAAATTCAATCATGTCCGGGTCCATGAATAAAAAAATGCGTCATTTACAATTTATCTAATGGTTAAAAACATAAGTGGCGCACCTACCCATTACCTACTTATAAACATAAATTTTGATTACGCAACTTCAACGGGTGCTTTTTCGTGAACTCCCCCAGGCTCGCTGATCCCCCGTTAACTCTTACCATATTTTAGTACCGTACTTAATTAAGTGAAAGGGAAATGACGCGAGTAATTAATTACGACGAGTGGTTTTCTACGTTTCGTGGTACACGGGCGTTTTGGGCTAATCGATTACCTACAGGGAATTTTAGCGATAACTCTCTTTTTTGAAAGTTAAACAACGTGTCCGTTCAGATTCGAATCACACAATGAGATTGGTTTGTATATCAGTGAAACGATAAGATAGTTTGGTGTTTTGGCACTAGATGGCGCTGACTAGTAATGGTATTTTGTATATTTTATGAATAATTAGTCGGAATAGCTACTCGTAGGTTTATCGATGGGTCATAAACTTTGGCTAAACAATGAAGGTCTGTGTACAGAAGCTTACCGATAAATGATAATACCGTAACAATAAAATACCCTACCATTCATTTTCATCCATTAATAAATTATCATCGCGTAATTGTTCTCTACATTCAACTGATTTATATCCTGTTGATCTTGTGGTTAATTTTTATCTTCTTCGAAACCTTACAACAAAAATTAACGTACATCTTACAAAGAATAGTATTTTTTATTCCATCTTCTTACAACAAAAAATAACATACATATTACAAACAATAGTGTTTATTAGTATTTTCACACCTAACTGCTCGTCTACCAGTGCCAGAGATTTTGCAACATAATCGGAGGTGACGCGTTAATTACCATATTTATTTGTATATATAGGACATACAAAGGGCGCGGAGATGTCTCACTTAAATTCATACCCAGTTTCAGCAACGTAACATCTTTATCAAGTTTATTATTTGGAGAACTACAGCTACATCTTGTTGTTTAATTACTGGCGAATCATTTGCGTGTTTTAGGAATCCTTTTTATGGAATGTCTGCATCTAATGATAAACACAACTTTTATGTAATACTGTTATAAGAAGAGCGGAGTTGTCTAATACAAGCAAACTTTTTGCTTAAAAGGAAGCTTCGACCACAATTTGCTGTATGATCGTGTTTTACTGAATAAATAATTTTGGATTTTTTGTTTCTTTTTTATTTTGAATGATATAAAGATTTTTTTATCATTCACATAGTAGTAGTCAAATTAAGAACTTAGAAGATATTTTGTTGATGTACGTTAGTATAGTGCTTTAAAATAGCTCGGGGGGTCATGACCCCCATGACCCTCCCCCTGGATCCGCCGTTGTGGCTATGACGCCTGCAATGTACGCTGCTACTCTGTCGCAGCACCGCATCGTAAAACTGCAAGTCGTAACGTTTACGATCTAGAACATTCGCCGAACGTCTGAGCTAAACAGGCCAGCACTAACGCAGGCTGCCACTGATTTGTGCTGATTTATGGAACGGTTAAACGTTCTGACGTCCGCTAACTGAAATGTTAACTGGCGAACACAATTTTTAGTTCGGCTGATAAATAATTTAAATTGTGCATGATAATAATGGATATAATAAATAAATAAATATCCTATCATTAAAAATCCCGTCAAAATATGTCCACCCATTTTAGAAATAAACCGGAACAAACAGACAGACAAAAATTACAAATAAAGATTTTGGTCTACGAACCGTTTATTCATATGTACATTTAGTTAGAAACGGTTATTTCAATATGACAAACATACACTCCAATTTTATATATATGTATACATTACAGATGTATAGATAAAATGAAATTTCAAGCACGAAGAACAAGATTTTATAAAGCAATAGTTTCAAATAATAATAATTTTCTTCTCTTGTATAAAATTATTGCATTAACACAAAATCGAGTAATGTACAAAATGATGATTTATACACACGACATAAATGTTACTTACAGCAAGTAGATCACAATAGGCTCATAATACCAATGATTAATTCTGAAAGCAGCTGATCACAGTCGTCGAATATTGCCAAAGTTAGGTTTCATCGCGCAAGTTGCAGCGACCATTCATTACGGGGTGTTGCATTGTATGACCGGAACGGTGACATTTCTAGAGCACATGCACTTTAAGAACACAGTTTTTTACATGAAATTTTGTTATATAAATGTGAATTTTATTGTAATCCAGCCGAAAACCGAGACAACAGATGCTAGGTCTCTATAAATGGTAATTTCACTAGCTACAGTGGCCCCATCCCAAAACATAAAAGTGCCTAACACTCCTATTTCGCGGGACAATGGTACCTACCTAAACGACTCAGTATTGAGTCTACCACCTGGTAAGTGATGACCTTGAAAGATGCAATTTGAAGAAAATTAAGAACAGTAGTAACTATGTTCCATCAATACTACCTTGCACCTCTCCCTTTGATATCAATGAATTACCCAAGATCTCTTTGTTCGGTCTCTGTCCCACATCTGCCTTGCTTTGCCTAAAATCAGCTATTTTGTAACATTAGTTTGATACTAAATAAATAACTGAAATTGTTTATTTCACTAAAAGTATACAAACATAAATTTGTATACGCCAGTGTCTCCTTTTAAGCAAAAACATGCCTGGGTCCGGAAGCACCGCTCTTCCTTTCTTACGTACATTCATTGGATAGGTAGGCAGTAAATAATACAGAAATCAAGCGTAAGACAATTAAATATAACGAAATAAGAAAAAATCTAATGAAGATTACAACCTAAATTAGAAGTTACATATCGCACCTTTCATACTGTAGGAGCACATCTAAAAAAATAGCATTTTTGTGTTTTACTTATAAACGGGCCCAAAAACAACATATCTACATCACACTCTTGATAGAAAGAGTCAGAACGTGCAATAAAGCCGTGAAAACTTAGTTTTTGCCTTTGTCATATTTCCGAGTAAAGTGACAAAATCAAAATCAAAATCAAAATTCTTTATTCAAATTAGGCTTACAAAAAGCACTTATGAACGTCAAAAAATATACAAAATTAATAAAAACAATTAAAAATACTAAACTAAAAATATGAATTTTGATGCTTTGAAAAAAAGCGCTTCAGTGGATTGGCCTGTTGAGAAAGAAGCACCCAAGAAAACTCAACAGTGTAGCCTTTTTTAAAAACAATTACTTAATGTAACAATATATCATAAACACTGACATCATAGACACTGAAATAGCTGAGCAATTTAAGACCAAGGATTTTATCACATAATATTCGTCAATAGTGTAGTACCCTTTTTAGAAAGGTGGTTTTTTATTCTAGCTTTAAACATGTGTAAAGGTAACTCGACAATCGGACATATTATATTATTAAAATGCTGGGATAAACTAAACATGCGATAAGTAATTCATAACTAACGGACATACTCTTAAAATATTATTTTATTATTCAATAAATGTTGAAAAATAATAGAACATGGCAGTGGGCAGGGCACGTAGTGCGTAGAACCGATGGCCGATAGGGCGGAAAGGTTCTCGAGTGGCGTCCGCGTAACGGAAAACGAAGCGTTTTCCGTTACGCGGACCGCCGACCCCCAACCAGATGGACTGATGATCTGGTTAAGGTGGCGGGTAGCAGATGGATGTCAACTGCAAGGGATCGGCCCGCGTGGAAATATTAGGGGAGGCCTTCGTTCAGCAGTGGACTTTCTAGTTTAATGATGATGATGAAATGTTTTAATTTATTTATGACTGATTTTGTGAGAACAGAAGCGCTCTTGAATCTTCAAACGCGTTTTCCCAACAATCATGTTTTTCGAATTGTGCCCTATAATATAAAGGTGCGATATTTAAAATACATCAAAATAAAATCAAAACTTGTGTTGTGTGTGTATGTGGGCGCGACGTGCGTGCGTGCGTGTGTCTGCGTGCGCGATCGTGCGCGCGTGCGTATTTGTGTGTGTGTGTTAACACACTCAACACACACACACGTATACGTGATCCGAGGGTATGTGGGTACTCTTTACTAATTTTGGATTTTTATTGTTGGCCGCGGATGGCTTGAAAAGCTTCACCGGCGTAGTACGGGCAGAGACTGGTCTCGATTAGCGTCAATAAAGGTAAAAAGAAGCCTAGAAGTCCTGATTCGGATATCGAGACATCCTATCGCATGTGCAAATAAATCATAAGCAAATTATATTACCAACTAGCTGCTCGACAGACTTCGTCCTGTCAGAAAAAATTGTAATGTTGCAGTGTTTTGTTCCTACCTTTTTTATTCTGCAAAAATTATCGTGAACAGAACCGTCATCCTGGTAATAATCGGTGTAAATTAAAAATAATTAAATAAAACCTATAGCATTTAAAGTAAGTAATTTTAATGAACTTTATATTATAATAGCAATAAAGCTCAAATTGATTCTACGTTTTAGTTAGAAAACGTTTGTATGTGAAAAGAAAAGGGCTGTTTTTATGGTTTTCCCGGCAATTATTCGATTTTTCTCGCCGTAAGAACCATCCTTGGACTTCAATGAACATTTTAAAAAAGAATTGGCCAAATTGGTCCAGGCGTTGTTGAGTTATGCGCTTACCAACATTTTGCGATTCATTTTATATTACCAATGTTGATAATTCAACATCCGTTTAACCTTATATACCAACATGTAAAACGGTACCGACCGCCTGAAAAGCTTTACAAATAACATAGACAAAAAAAATATAGAAGTGATACAGAAAAAATATTTAGGACCAAAAATAATAGAGGTTCCGTTGAAGATACTTCTCTTTCGATTTGAAAAAAAAATCCACTATTACAGTAGTTTTGGTCAAGTTCGGGAAACTGAAACATTTATTGAAATGCGGTAACTTTACTTGAGTAATAATATTACTAATGGGCAATTTGAAAATATTAGTTATTAATTTTATTTTTGTGCGTCAGTGGTTCATTGGTGTATTGTGTTCCTTTCGATTTAGAGGGTGCTGGTTCAAATTCCGCCACGTGGTCTTTTCGAATTTGTGAAATTATATACACGTACGTTTCTCTGATCCCATTGTGAGCGTGATAATTGACTGAATTGTTTTTGTATCCTATTAATGCTGAATGGTATACCTTTCCTAAGATTTAAGTTTTTTAATTTTAAGGGAACCATTGTTTAGTTGAGATGGCGGTCAAATGTCTGACTAGAAGATGAAAAAAACGAAATCTAATTCAAAACCCTCACAAAGTACTTCCAGCGTAACTTTACATCCCCAGCACCGGAGGACCAGTAAAATGAATATGTATGAAACAGTGAGCAAGACAAGTAATAGCAAGTCAGTGCTACAAATGAATGTACCGTAAGTCCATATACATTTATACCGGTATCGCTGTATGAATATTGTATTAAGGGGTTGTCTGTACGTGAAAATTATACAGGAATCGACAATTAGAACTTCGTATTCAATCCGTATGGTGGAAAACAGGGTTGAGTATTATTTCGGGTTCATTATTGCTCGCCCTATAGGTTATTGTGGTGAATTTCCATTACCTTTACCTTTAGGGGGCTCAAGCGTCACCTATTCTTGATCCTCCAAAACAATGAATTGGGGCATAATACTAGGACAGAATAATATCAGAACAACAAATCAAAGTCTACAAAACAGTCCGCTATTTTCCGTTCGGTGAGATATTATAAACGGTTCCACAGTCTATGGAGTAGACATTTTGATGACGCGATTTTAAATCAGCTTTTAAACTCTTGTGACGTTTCGCTTTTCATCTATTATTATAAAAATCCAATAAATGTATTTTCTTTCTATAGTAATTTATTAAAAGGAGAACTTCTGGCTAAATAATTATATCTTTAGCCTTCTATCTTCTTCTTCCCTCTCTTTAACCTATCGCAGTTCATTTCTAGAAACCACATAAGGTCTTCCCAGTTTTGCACCAAGAAATTTCATTGGACTACCAGATTGTAATCAGGACCGAGATGGCTTAACGTACCTTACAAAGTACAGAATTATTTTCCTAATTGAACTGGGAAAAATCACAAGATGACTTGCACAAGACTTGGTGGCGGGTAGCAGATGGATGTCAGTTGCTAGGGATCGGCCCGTGTGGAAATTATTAGGGAAGGTCTTCGTTCAGCAGTAAATATTTTAGGCCGTAATGATGACGACATAAATTTTATGCGCTATGCGGTGTCCGTGGATGTTCGGACCCACAACCCATACATTCACTCGAACAACTGATTAGTAACTGAACAGAACTGTTGGGACGCTATATTTTTTCGTGTTAAAATCACAAGTATTATTATATAATATGTAAGTATGTAACAATCGAATATTGTTTGAAGTCGCCAAAACAAACTTGATCTTATATATGATTTGCCTTTGTTTATATGTTTACCCTGTCTTCTGTGATCTTTGATTATCGAGAGATATTGTTAGCACTGCGTATAATATATTTGCAACAAAAGAACAGGAACACACGCTTTTAGAATGCTACGTATAGCTATACATACATATTCTTGAAATAACTTCACCTTGGTTAAAATGAATCCAATACAGAGTTAATTAATACCATTTAACGATTGAACATATCTTGCTCGGTACTAGCTTCCGTCTTTGCTAATTCATAGGGTATCTTCACTTCGCTTTCTTTAAAAAAACTGCCTATATCTGAGTTTACAAAAACGCATTCAACACAGACAATAAATTGCTTCAGAATTGGGCAAAAAAACTCACCCCAACAAAACGCCAAAATATTTTTGAACAATACTTATTTTTGGACATTAACAAAACTAATTCCAGTCGCCTGAAAAGTCAAAGAGCGGCGACCGACTCGCAAAAACAAAATGGATGCTGAACAAAGTGCGGGCAAGATGTTAGTATCTCATTGTTAGAAACCCTTTGTTTTGTATTAAATAAGTTTTGCATGAAAAATATTCGTTGGAGAACAAAACCTGGTGTACAAACTGGGCAGCTTGCCAAGGTTCTAAGGAACGGAGTGCTCTCCACTCTCGTGACGTAACTAGCTAATTGCGCCATTAACGTGAAATGTGTTATAATATTTTGACATTCTTTATTACCTTTATGTCAAGTTAGTTAAGTTTGCTGGGTATAGTGCTTTGTTTTTCCGTTATCATTATTTGCTTTGCCATTGTTATGGAAATAAAAATGAAATAGTAATTCATCATCATCAGCTCATATACGTCGCCACCGAGGGGCACGAGCCTACCCGTACAGGGTGTATAGGCCGTAGTCGTCACATGGGCTCAGTGCGGATTGGTCGACTTTACCACAACCTTCGAATCTCTTCGCAGGAGTCCGCAGGTTTCTCACGATGTTTTCCTTCACTATTAGAGTATAAAGGTACATATAATTTCGAAAATTTGACAAGTCACTGGTACGTAGCGGGATTTTACCTGCACCCTGCAGATATAAAGGCAACAGTCCACACCAAGAAGCCACAGATACTCTCAGAAAGTTTAGCGGCCTAAAAAGAACTGAAGAGTACTTAGTAAATGCTTTCATTGAATATTTCCTCTTGCTGAACAATAAACGCAATTTTAATGCCAATTTTTTCTTAACATTATGATTTCATCGAATGACCTAATAATGGGAGGTATTTTAATATGGATACAAAGGGAGCCTGCAAGATTAACTTTTGGCATGAGATGATATGTTTTTTTCTGGATGAGTGGAGAAAGAAAGTCTTCTTTAAAATGTTCTACTTATATGAACTGCCTTAACTGGATAATTACTTTTTTGCTTTTTATGTTTAGATATAAGCGTGTTTTTAATTCCGCCAATGTCACGTGATGTTGTTGTTGTTCAATTACACCTTATATGATTGTTTTTTACCGGGTGACATTTTATTTTGACTGGATTATAACTTAAGTTAGTATCTAAATCATGATTATCTCACTTTGGGTTAATTTATCACATAACTCTGATATTTATCGTTTTTATGTCTCAATAGTAAAATGTTATGAGCGTCGGTGGCTCAGTGGTGTGGACTGTCGCCTTCCTGCGGGAGGGCTGAGGTTCAAATCCCGACACGTATCAATGTATTTTCGAATTTTAGAAAATATATGTACTTATCCGACGCTCTTATGGTTAAGGAAAACATCGTGAGGAAACCTTCATGCACGCCTGCGAAGAGATTCGAAGGTTGTGTGTGAAGTCGTCCAATCCGCACTGGGCCCGCGTGGACGACTAAGGCCTAATCACCCTATACGGGTAGGCTCGTGCCCTCGGTGGGGACGTTTAATGAGCTGATGATGATGATAAGAAAAAAATTGCCATTTTTTTTTTTTCGAACTGACTACTGTTGTTGGCCGCAGATGGCCTTTACAGCTTCACCGGGTAAGTGGCGAGCGCAGATGGCTCTCAGCCTTAATTTACACAACGAGCCTAAGGGCGTCCCGAACGGGACTCGAACCTCGGCTTAGGGTTTGCGGGGGGGGCTTGGTAGCCTAACATATGTTTGGGGAGAAAAGCGGCCCGCACATGCCGGTTACGCGAATAGGGACTGTGCGAACCTACAGGATACGCGACGATGGCAGCCGTCGCGGGGCGGAATCTCGGTTGTCGATTTGTGGAGTGTAATCTTTTTAGCTATTTCGGCCGCCGATGCGGCGGCGACCGTGGTAGGGTCGTCCGGATCGTCTAGCACGTCCCGTGGACGCCGACGTTTACGCGCGCGAGTTGAAATTTATTATTATTAGCTGCTGTTGTAGAATAAGCAGAGGAGACAATGAGCGGGTTTGAATGCGCTATTGCCGAGTCGAAGAAGCGTTTGGACGCCAACTTTAGTACTGCGAAATCGTAGGCAGCCCTAAGTCTAAATGAAGGTTCAAGTTGCGTATGAACCACGCGCTCCCGTGGCCCTACGCATGAACTTGTTCTGAATGACTTGTAGCCTATGGACGTGTTTGGACGCAGCGTGTGCGAAAACTACACCGGCATACGTCATTATGGGCCTGATGCACGCAGTGTAGATTTCACCTTATTACTAAGGGATAATTTACTACGCGTGTTTAGTAGGCAATGGAGGCGCCCGAGTGCGAATGCAGCCCGGTTGCGCAGTGTTCTGATGTGCGGCCCAAAGGTTAGACCACTATCGAGAGTGACGCCTAGGTATCGGGTTTCTTTTCCCACGGAATAGAATGCCCGAATAGCGTTACCTGACGTGGGAGGGATCGACCGGACGGCGCGCCTTTCTTCTGAAAGAGGACCGCCGCGCTCTTGTCCGGATTGACCTCGACCCTCCATTTCCTAAATCAATCACCTAGCGTGTTGGCGGACTTTTGGAGGGTCCTTACTATGGGGCCCGCGCGCCTTGACGAGCAGTAAATGGCTGTATCGTCGGCAAACAACGCGATGTTCGTCCTGAGCAAAAAATGTTGCCCTCATTTTTCTGTTTTATGGTAGATTTCAAGTTGCTGATATATGGAGACGTTTTATCAGTTCATTGTATTGCCAATATATTTTGCAGAAAGTTTGAAACGTAAACAGAACACGTTCTATACCCTAGGCACGTTCAAAAATTAAATTGCAATTAATAAGAACTTCCTTTCATACACGTCAGCCCCGAAGGTATAATTAGCATACATTTTAGCGGTTCGTAAGTTTACAGTTGTTTTCGACTTGCGAGCATTAAATTCATTCCGAGTTGGATTTCCCTTGTTTGCTTTGTTTGGTAAGTTTAATAGCGTATTCAGGTAGGTAATATTCCGGTTTCTATGAGTTAATGTGCATAAGAATAATATATTTTTTGTCAAAAAAGTCCTATTATAGTTCTTTATTTTTTATGACATAAGTGAACGGGACGGTCAGTGTCCTCACCTGGTGTTAATGATATGCCTGACTTTAACAGATGTATTGTTTTAGGAATTTTATAACAGTAAGAAGTCATTATGTTCGGCCAAAACTGCCATGCGCCCGTTACCCGAGGCGACAGATTAATAAATAATAATATTAAATATCCACTGACATTAACACAGCTCCATCTAGCCCCAAGTTAAGTGTGAAGCCTGTATTATGAGTACTTAACAACGGTTAAACATACTTTTTTTTTTGTTTATACATACAAATTATACATAGAAACACCCAGACCATTACAAACAGATATGTTCATGCACACAAATGTTTGTACTGCTCAGGGATCGAGCTCGGAACCCTTGGTGTTACAGCCGACGTCTCAACCGTCAAATACTTAAGGTATCTTATACTCGGTAATTGTATTTCCAAGCTATCTTATCCCAAAACGCAGGTGTGCAAAACACTCCTGTTTCACGGGATGACATCTGGCACTGCCAGTGCACTGTGGTACCTACATAGAAGACTCAGTATACCACTTAGTAAAAGTATCTCGAGAAGGGTTCTGATGAATCGTGCGGGATTGTCCCTGCGGATTCCATCAACGTACTTCACCAAAAACTTAATGCTTGCTTGTAAGGTCTCTTATCAAAGTCATCATCATCAGGGCACAGACCTTGTAGGTATCTTTTATAGTTAGTGATTTCACTATCATTATTGGTCGTCTTCTTGCAAATCCACAATGTATCAGACTCCTTTTTCACGGGATAATGCAAAAATATTTTGCATTGCGATATATAACTATCTAGGTGACCCAAAAATCGATTTAACTTCTAATGAAATAAGAAATCTTAAAATAAATTAATCTCTGTCCATTTTCACTACAGATCGTCCATATTTTTTCATACAAATGCAAAATAGATTTTCCTAAGACAGATGTATTTCGCATTCAATCAGCAAGGTGGGTAAGCCTGTTCCTAAAATGTCGACTAAGCTTATACGGTGTCGGATCAAAAACCCCATGTAATACGACTTAATAAAGTTCATAATACGCCGAAAGCAAGCAAGCAGGGTTTATCATTTACTTTTTAATATATTTGCACGTTTTCAGCAGTTCAAAGAAATCTATTTGTTCTCGGTTCCACCTTCTGTGCAGACTCAGAAGTGAGGATTGCTTTAAATATTTGAGAAGGCAGAGATTGCTTCGTGATCTTTGTTTTTAGATGTCAAATTTCAAATATATCAGCAGAAAATTATTTTCAATGGATATAATTTACAATTTTGAAGAAATTGGTATGGTTGGGAAAAACTTAAAATTAATCCGGGATCCGGGAGTCGAGTATCCAAACTGAATGGGGATACCGTATTATGAGTGAATGTAACTTAATGCGAAGTTTTGTTGGGATATTGAAAGAAGAAGAAAGAAATTGGTCGCATCAAATTTACAAACATTTTTTGCATCACCTGATCTGAAAAAAAAGATGATTTTGCTTCAAGAGCTATCAAGTAGTATTCAAATACAATTATTTGTCGTACTTCTGTCGTTTTGCGAATAAATCTCCTGCGTGAGAACTAGAAAAGCATGTTAAGTGGCAAAATAAAGCTTAATATTTAAATAAATAATTATCTAAAAACGCATAAACATACCTACTTATATACATTTTTATAATTTATTTATTTTTAGTAAGTTATTTATTTTTTAAATTTATATCTGCCAGTTAGCCGCTTTAAAATTTTTAGGATGAAAAAAAGCACAACAGTACAATTTTATATAACAAATAGAGCTAGCTGAGCTCGCCACTCGCCCTTTGGTGTAAAGGCCTCTACGGCCGGCAGCAGTGAAAACAAGAAAAACAATTTTATCATTTTTTTACCTGCCTGAACCCTGAACCTCATTTGGCACAGGAACCAGGCCTTAACCGTCTTCAAGCAGGTCTTTAAGTATGTAACTTAATTGTGTTCGGTCGGTAAAGTCGATTGCCACTCGATTCTTGGATTGAAAAGGAAATTATTTTTCTACTAACTTTTCACTCTTAATCCCGCTTGGCCGTGGAAGTGATTTATAGTTTGAAAATGTCAACCGTTATTATTGCAAAGCATTTCTTTACTTCAAACAGATAGAATGCTAAATCATTGTTTCTTCACGTACGTATAAAACTTAAAATAAAAATAAAAACTTTATTGGTTTATAATAAATTTCTTATTTATACCTATGGGAGTCTCCTTTTAAGCATAAAATTGATTGTAACAAGAGACACCGTACCTGTTCCATCGAATTTTGTATTATTATTTATGATGTACTAATTATGTCGTCCAATTAATAAGATAATTATTAGAGAGTAATCCAATTGGAAAGACACTGGCTTTCATAACACAGTTTATACTAATTTGGCAGTCAGGGTTTCTTACATTATATGTAAAACTATTTATTGGTGTCAATAAATCATTCATAATTTAATTGGTCAGTGAATTAATTTTAGGAGTGGTTGTTTTTAGCATATTATTTAAGAAAATGTTGTATTTTTACCATGTTAATTCGTTATTTTTAATTTACAATGACCAAAAATTCGTCGGTGTCGAAACCTTTACTTCACCTGTTTCTTTAACCTAAACTTTTAGGCTTTTGGTATACAGTACAAAATGTTTTCGATTGTTTGATGACTAAAATACATAAATTGTATATTGATTTGAAGAAGTCTGTATATAAAATAAAATTAAAATGAAATTTTATTAAAACGTCTTGTCGAATATTGGTACTGGGGTCAGGACAGGTGCCTATCGTGCCAACGTTTATATGCACACGACGCGAGAATGTTGCCAGCCTTATGGGTGACATACTAGAGACATACAACGATCTGAGTCACTTTAAAAAAAAAATATAGTAAAAAACAAATGATCTTTACAAAAGAGTATTTTTTTTTAAGAACAATAGTCGAATTTTCAAATCGTGTTCACGTGTGCTCAGTTATAATCCGACGCATTTAAAAACACTACTAAGTAGATATGTCACTGATATGCTAAATTCAATCTTAATCTAACAGTCTTAAGAATCACTTGTGATCCAAGCCAGCCGATCTGAATACCGGAGATTTCCTCCAATCTATAAATAAGTGATGTAAGATCGATCTGTCCTATTCGACATTAATGCTGACGACTTCACGTATAAATAGTCTGGTCCAAATATACAAGCAGAGGTATGGTGTTCTTTGATCTGAGACTTCCCAGGTACGTGAGCCAATGAATTAGAAAGTGAGATGCAGTTCAATACTATCAAACTACTACGCTGTCGTGTTATATTATTTGTGAAATATCACGCTTATTTTTCACGTTACTGTAATATCAAATAATATATGCGGGGGGCATCTTAACAATAGATTACTTATCCTGAATACCCATATGGTGTAATGGTCGAGACGTCGGCTACTACACCAAGGGTTTTGGGTTTGATCCCTGTGCATTAAAAACATTTGTGTGCACTAACATGTCTGTTTAATATATATATAATAATGAATATGTATGTACAAAAACATTATTTAAGTATGTTTATCCGTTGTTTAGTACGCGTAGTACAAGCTTCACGATTAACTTGGGTCTTATTGACATTGTGTGAATGTCAGTGGATATTTAATGATATGATTTATTATTAAAATATTAAAAATTCAAAGTAAAGTTTGAATTTATTTTTAATTTTTAATAATAAACATTGGTCTAGCAAGTTTTATATCTTAAAAAGATTCATTTGAAATTGATATTAAATTACTTTAAAATCAATCAAGCTTTTGAGATACACTTACAGATATCGGCTCTACGAAATGAGTTTTAAAATTAGTCTGATCTCATATTGTAAATGTTCGTAAATATTTTTTGTTAAAGCGGACGTTCGAAATTAAATCATGACGCGTATCTATAAAGAGAACTTGTTTAATATTAACTGTTGTATTTGATATAATATATCAACTGTATGATAATAGTGAAGTCAAACTTATAACATCGAATGTAAAAGTTAAAACTAGCTGTTCCTACCTACCAGCGGTTATCAGCGATATACCCGCGGTATAAGATATTCTCCCACAGTAGGTTATGTTTTACCTAAAATAGCATCGTTAAGTCACAGCAGACGAGACGAGCGGCCGCCGCGCAGAACAACATAACTGTATTTTTCTAAATAAAAAGGTTTTTTTTGAAAATAAAAGCCTAAGTTTTTCTTTAATATATCAACTACCTGCCGAAAAAAGTCCCGTCCAAATCTTTGCAGCCATTTCAGAGATTATCCGGAACAAACAGACGCCAAACAAGAATTTAAAAAAATATGTTTCGGTGAATGTAGCGTATAATGTTCATATGCATGAAGAAAATAATAGTAATTTCAATATAACAAAACACACTCCAATTTTATCCGACAGGCTCACGATGATAAGAGCAACAATTTTGTACTGTACTTAGGTTACTATACTTACTTAGGTTTATCTTTCAGAATTCTATGTAAACTTTGATATAACGGAGTATCAATTAAAGGTGGCGCATCAGAAACACATGAAATATACAGTTCACACACATGAAACATATTTATCAGGATGATTTTAAAAGCAAATACCTAATCATCATCATCAGTTCATTAAACGTCCCCACCGAGGGGCACGAGCCTACCCGTATAGGATGATTAGCCCTTAGTCGTCCACGCGGGCCCAGTGCGGATTGGACGACTTCACACACAACCTTTGAATCTCTTCGCAGGCGTGCATGAAGGTTTCCTCACGATGTTTTCCTTCACTTCCTTCTCCTAATTTATCGAATGAGTATACAAGGATAGCATAAATCCAACAATTATATATCTATCTATTCAACCTATCGCAGTCCACTGCTGGACATAAGTATCCCCCATTTTGCGCCAGATATCCCGGTCTTCCGCTTTTCTCATCTAACCTCCACTAGCGACCTTTCGCTAGTCGTCGAGATATTAATCGTGTACAAATAGTTCATTTTGTTTACCCAGATAGTACCCAGAATAATCCGGGGCTTAGGTTCATCGTCACGAGCTGTGGTGATGTTGGTTGTTCTGCTTGATTTGGTTAACAAATAAAATAACTGTTTGAAAAACTTTAGACTCAGAATTTTGAATACTAATATTATTATACTAATACTATATAGAGCGTCGGTGGCTGTGGTGCGGACTGTCGCCTTCCTACCGGGAGGGCTGAGGTTCAAATCCCGACACGTACCAATGTATTTTCGAATTTTCGAAAAAAATATGTACGTTATCCGATGCTCTTACGATGAAGGAAAACATCGTGAGGAAACCTTCATGCACGCCTGCAAAGAGATTCGTGGGTTGTGTGTGAAGTCGTCCAATCCACACTGGGCCCGCGTGGACGACTAAGGCCTAATCACCCTATACGGGTAGGCTCGTGCCCCTCGGTGGGGACGTTTAATGAGCTGATGATGAATACTATATAATGAAATTACTTCTTTTAGATGTTATGTTTCTTCTCTCCTAGTCCTTATATTGCGTGTCCAAACGGGTCCATACCACTTTCACTTTTTATGTATCATCTTATATACATTATGGTTTAGCTATTAATGATTGAGTATGAGTATTATTGTTTTTAAAAAGTATTTGAACTTGACTCAAGCATATCGGAGTGATAAAAGTACTTGTAGGTTAGATAATAATATGCTAAGTAGTGGCATCGATCCTGAATCGTCCATGTACGTAGCTACCACAGGACGTCGTGTATCGTCCCGTGAAATTTGAGCTATGTACATTTGTGTTTCGCAAAGAGCACATTTTAGCAATTAAAATACTGGATATAGGAGACCTAAGATCCATGACGATCCATCTGGTTAAGACATCGGTTTTTATACCAAGGGTTCCCGGCTCTATTTCCGGCAGTTCAAACATTTGTGTGCATGAGTGTGTCTGTTTGTATTGGTCTGGGTGTTTCCTATGTATAATTTTTATGTATGTGTTTTCTATATATTTACATAAAAAGTATGTAAGTGTTTTTATCCGATGTTTAGTACCCATAGAGTCATACAGACTTAAATTCTTAGCTTGAGACTTGATGGCGCTGTGCGAATGTCAGTCGATATTGATTTTATTTAAGAATGTGTGGAATATATGGGTCACTTAAAACATTTTTATTTGAAATTAAATAAACAGGACACTGCCCTTTAAAAGTAAAGTTTAATAAAAGTTTGTATTTCGACTTAAGATCATATGGTTTGTATACGCAATCGTAATCCCGAACTGAAACTACGATAAGTTGAATGTTTACATCAAAGTGTTTTTGTCTCTTAAAATAGAGTGAAACGTATAAACAGGGTTCTACTGAATGAGATGGTAAATTTAAATCAAAATGGCGCGTCTAATGTGCACGTGGAAATATATTTTTACATTTATACGCATAAGTCCTTGAAATTAGGTCAATTTTGCTTGTAAGACCCAATATATAATTGTTTACATTATATTCAAGAATTACGTCACTTCTAAGGCAGTAATTATTAAATATCAATCAAAATTCCTTTTGAAAACGCCCAAGTAAAATAATAAATAAGCTTGCTCGCTTCATTATTTCAGACATCTTCCGTATTAAGTCATGATTTTTTTTGTGATATACGAGTACAAACATTCTTCTTTAAAGAACTTATATTTTTTGTCTGCAAATCGAAAAATACTATACATATTTTTGAATTAATAACAAAGTACATATTAGACGGAAACATTTCTTTGGGTTTTTACCATTTACCGAAATATTAATCAAAGATACATATACTAAAACCATTAATCACTGCTATTTCAGTCTGTCTGACTGGTGAACTAAGTCTCGTTCAAATTCTTTTTACATGGAAGATGGTTTTCCTTAATATTTACTTTTATGCCGATCATCTTAAACCGGTCGAACTGAAACAAAAATTTGAATGCAAAGCCATTTTTAGAAATTATAAAAATACACCAACGGCCTCGCGAAAAGCGTACGACCTCGAGATAAGTAATGAGATGGAAGCAGACATTGCAAAAAACGACATTGAGAGGAAAGCAGACAAAGCGAAAGCGAACGATCAAAAAACAATCGCACCTCATACGTGTCCAATGACCTTTTCACGTCCAAAAGTAAATCGTGACGGTTGGAGTGTAAATTCACGACGGGCCGAGGCGTCCGATCCCAAAATACACTCCCGCGCACTCGTATCGTGTTGCTCCCAGTATTCCTCCAGCTCTTGTGAGCACACCGAGCCTGTGATAGAACTAGTCAAAGTTAAAAGTGCCACCAGCTGCTGCAATATGACAAGTAATAATCGTGTGATTTAAGAAGCACCTGATATATTCCAACCCCGAAACTGTAACGCTAACCTTCCGCTTGTGTGGATTGGATTATAAAGTGTAATTTTTGGTGTGCCTATAATAAAATCTGTAAGTATAACGCTTGGTTTACATTAACATGTAACACGTGACATACTCAAGTTTTGCTGTACAGTTGTTATCAATTTGTCGATAGCTTATAATTGTACACTATATATATCCTTCATAGAGTTGCATATTTTATAACAATGAATTCACTACATAATTATTTCAAATATTTTTTAAAATAAAAGTAAGCATCTTTATTAAATTCTTACACAATAATATTTTAACTTCTAACACAAAAAAAATCAAATTTTGCATCCACTCTTTTTGAAAAATAATAGCTGGATAATGGATTATCAATCTTAACAACCGAACAATTTCACTTGAAAAAAAAAATCAACTTTCTACATTTTTTCTTCCAATATTTATATAATTCGTTTATTAAAAATCTCATACTACAAATTTGACTGATACGATTTCACGATAATCTGGAACTTAATAAAAATATATAGAATTTATTGTAAGCATCAAAAACATCTCTACACTATCAATCTTTTGAACAAAGAACATGAGTTGTATTTTCATCTTTGTTTGAGATGAAAATCTGATTAAATCATTGTCAGAAATACACTAGGACTTTAAGGAACATCTGCGCCACTCATGTTGGCGATCGCTACGTCATTCTCTCTGAATAAACTTTGTTCTGAAGAGAAACACTTGAAAATTTTATATTAACTCAAAGGAATTTTGGAATGATCAGTAATTAAACTGGCAATATAATTATGAAATTCAATTGTGAGACAACTCAAACAATACTCAATGATCGGCATAAATTAGTTGGTCTCCACGTCAAACTATTTTTGTTAAGTTGAGAAGTACTGCCAAGAATTAGGGGTCAGAATACTTTTTCTTTATATTACTGTAACCTTTACTCACAAAAAAAATGAATTACATTTTAAAAGCGATTTAATAGCTCTTGATTTTCTACTACTAAATAATAAAAATATGGGAGGCATAGATATTATTACTTCACGTGTCCGCATTTCGTTACACGCTGCCACGATATTTGGCACTTGTCCCAAGAGCGGTCTTGCAGTTTCCTGGATTTCGTAAGCTTCTACAAATTTGTGTGTATATATTATATTTAGCAGGTTTTTATGGCTCTGCGTCTAACAAAGGCAAACGTTTCGCTCATCATGACAGTTAAAAATCAGAAAATTACATATATTAAAGCTCTTTAAATGCTTAGTTGTGTTATTATGAGGAGTTCCTTATTAAGCTTTATCATAAATCCTTAACTGTTTTTAAAAAGATAATTTAAAAAATATTGAACTCAATCGTGAGGATTTATTTAAGTCTCCTATAATTTATGGAAAAACATAAAAAAATACTATATAGCTTTGTTGTTTTAAAATTTATATATCAATAGAGACTATAAAAGTTCAAAGTCTTTATTCGAAATGTTAACGAAAAATTTTGTCAAACTCCTAATACTGCTTAAACGAAAATTCAGACACACCTAGTTTATTTACAATTTCTCCAATCGTTCTCTGTGCTAAATTAAATTAGCGCAGTGCATATAAGCCGTCTCTCCTCTACCTTTTATCCTATTTGGTATGGGTTCAATAGAACTTAATCATACAAGATCACATTGTACGTTATACCTTTACAATATTATAGATTCCGATAAGAAATGTTACCTAATATGTACCAAAATAGCACATAAAATACATAAAACATCATAACTGAGCTCATTAAAATTATTGCGAAAAATCATGAAATATTGACCATGTGGCGAATTTCTCAGCCATTGCTTTATGAACATGTCAGAATAAAGCTTGAGAAACGGTACTTCTAAAACTAGCGCACTATGGATGTTGTAATATGTTGACGAAAAGCTTTTTACTCTTTTGTGCCATAAATTCAGCTACTCGTATAAAGTAAATGAAATGGGTTACATCGAGGTTTCTGTTTTCTTAATGTCGTGGCGTGTTGGTTTTCGAAAAAAATGGCAATTAGATTATTGCATTGGATAATTCCTCTCTCTCTCTCTTTCTCTTAAAACTATCGCAGCTCCACTTCTGGACATAGGTCTACCCTATTCTGCGCTGGATAACTCTCTGTAAATGCTTATTCTGTACTTATTTAATTGACACTATAAAAACTTTTTAGTATTATAAAAAAGCTCCATGGCGATCACAGTGTATGAAAAAAAGTGTCAGTGAAATGTGTACAAATGGTTTACGTTTATATGGTTTATACAGTTTTATAACTGTTATACGTAATCCTGTCTTAATAGCCAAAGACAGAAATTTTTGAAATAAATCGTCAGAATCATAGTCAATTAATACGACGCATACAAGAAAGAAGCAATTGCTCCGAAGACAATACTTGAAGGTTGTTTAATGGTTTAAATACGTATATATGGAAATAGCATAAATTGGTGACGTCCCTTTTTTAGGCTTATGCCAGCAAGATATTGCTAGATAGTCGTTTGATGCCATCAAAAAAAAAGGTAACGGTTTTGCGATGGTCCTTGTTTCTAACGATTAATGGTAATTAGTCCTACTTTAATTATCCCTTTACTCCACATCAGTGCGGGAAGTCAATGGGTAAGGTAATTAGTAATACAATTGAACAAAGGTCTACCTTTTCATATACCTACGTCAATTAATACGACGCATACAAGAAAGAAGCAATTGCCCGAAGACAATACTTGAAGGTTGTTTAATGGTTTAAATACGTATATGGAAATAGCATAAATTGGTGACGTCCCTTTTTTAGGCTTATGCCAGCAGATACTGCTAGATTAGTTTGATGCCATCAAAAAAAAAGGTAACGGTTTTGCGATGGTCCTTGTTTCTAACGATTAATGGTAATTAGTCCAACTTTAATTATCCCTTTACTTCACATCAGTGCGGGAAGTCAATGGGTAAGGTAATTAGTAATACAATTGAACAAAGGTCTACCTTTGTTCAATTGTATTACTAATTATTGTACTTAAATTCTAAACGAATACCGAGAACTACACACTGCAAATGCCAAATACGTATATATACGCATGATTCAAACTACGTTCAATGTTAAAAAAATAAAGTTCCTGCCAAAATTTTAAAAATAAATCTTAACCACACATGTGAGGAATATCATCTTATTATGGCATTTAGGTACATCTTAAAAAAATCTTAATAAACATAGTTTTATGACGCCATAACAGTTTACACTCGTAGTTCATGTAAATAATAATAATATATTTTATATGATCCTACTCATATATTTATGAAATAAAATGCATTATGTAGTTTCGTGCTAACGATTTGTTAAAAAGAAAGAAAGATTTTTAGGTATTTAGCTGTGATTGTAAACTGTAGAAGTATATATAATGGATCACTCAGGATACATATATAATCTGGAGGTACGGTAGTGCTCCCGCGAAGATAAGTCAAGCATCGATATTGATCGAAGTAAGAACATTTAATGTAAAAACTGCTTCAGTCTTCATTCCGTCGGTCGTCAAATTTAAGACAAATGAATGTCAAAAATATTAAAATTCTTTCAAAGTAATATTAAATGTGTCTATGCAGCATAAATATGTTATAGAAACAGTAAATTATTCCTAATTATATAGCTATTGGATAATAAATTTATTTCTTAAGTCACTTATAAAGAAACCATAGTGCTCTTATTGAAAATTAACCTTACATTGACCTAGAGAGCAAAAACTCGTATACCTACATATATACGTATAAAACATCAAATGACGTCAAACGTTACATCTCGGTGAAAAGAGAAACACGTTTAAAAATATCCCTCAACGTCATCATTAATAGAGAATAACAAAAACAGGATGAAATGATAATAGTCTCGAAATAGGAGTAAAGAGAAACATTTTGAATATATGACATTGTTGATATAGCGTAATGTCGCACAGCTTAGAAAAGCGAGTATTCATTTAGCAACCCTGGTACTTGTAATACTAAGTTTATTTCATAGTTTATTTCATAAGTTTAGGAACACTTTTACATTTTTATACAATTTTCAGTCAACGTAACATACATAAACAGTTTAAGAAATCTTTACCTCCCATGCTCGTCAATAAACGGTGTTACGGCAAGGTAATTGATCCCCATCCCATTCGAAATACAGGTCATTTTTGCGCGTACTTGACTCGGTTAAGCTAATACAAAAGGCGTTAGGCTAATACAAAAGAACCGGTCAGTCATAATTGTTATAAAACTTTGATTTTATTTTATTTTTGTATTGATTTGCTTGGAACTTATAAAATTAACAATCATCATTATCAGTTTACAAAAGTCCACTGCAGAGCCTTTCCGCACAGCAGAAATATGGAGAGATTAAGCTTAGTCCACCACCACATGCGGATTGGTGGGTGTTGATATCAACAATTTTGTATAAAAAAATCTCAAATAAAATAAACTTATATAATTATACATTGTTTAAAGTTAAACATTAATGAATTTATAATATTACAATGAAATTAACATATAGAGCAGAATTCCAGAGTTGTAATTTTTGTTTAAAAAGTATATCGTTATTAGTTCTTAACTGTCATGCCGTATTATGCTGTTTAATTTGGCTTAACAAACTAATAAACTTTGGCACTAACAAAAACCACATCAGAGATTAAATTTTCAAGCTGAACAAACCGAACTGCAGAGACTTCATCTTATTTACTTGTATATTATGAACTCTGTGAACTGAAAGTTTGTTCGCAGCAATATTATACTCGGCGGGAGACTCGCTAGTTCTCAACTAAAATGTTAATGCTATTTTTTGCCTACTTTCGCTATTCATTACGAAATTCAGTGACTCAATACTAACGAGACACACCATATCGGCACGTAACAAAAACTAATTAGTACTCCATCAGCCAACTGTCACACGCTGCTCCTAAAATATCGCTACTGTTTCATTGTTTCGCCGAAAGACAAAATGAGTTGGTTTTCAGATCTCTATTTCATTGTAATATGACTTAAAATTGCTTACATCTACTCTGTACATTATTGAGCCAAATGCTTAGTGGAATTCTGATGAGAGTCGGGTGTAAAACTGGATGACGTTTTCTATGTATAAAATCTGTATCATTTGAGTTTAAATATATTATGAAAAATCAGCATGCGTTATAGCAAGGCATTCACATAGCAAGATGTACCAACTGTCCAAAATTCCATTTGTAACAAAATAAACTACAGGTGGTCATTATTTTTACGGTGGTATTTCATTAAAGTGAGAAGCTTCCAGTCATTTTAAGTTGCTAAAATTTTTACCAAAAATCCAAGTCTTAAATGACCAGTGCTTATTTTGAGCAATAAAGATACAAACTTGAAAGGCAAAGTTAGCAAAAGCATTAATTTATATTGACGAAGTTGAGCCAAATTTATGGAAATACTTGACGGTTGTAAAACATCAGGGCTGAAAGTATATTTTGTTTCCTCATATTTTTTATGAGATGTGCACATTTTTCCAAACTTTAACCTACTTACGTTAATGTTATTTGTTTTAAAGAATAATTTACTGATTTAAATCAACCTATTTACTGCTTGGTATGGTATTAGTTTTTTGCCTTGACCCTGTTATCCAATATTGCATGTATGAATTCTTCTTTAAGTATGTTAGGTTTTATATTATTTTGTTATTTTGATTTAACAAACTGTCTTGATTGAACAGTATAATTTCTTTAACAGATACATAAAGCAACGACAAACCAAAATGGAGCAGTTTGAATCGCTGTTAACGTGCTGCGTCTGCCTGGACAGATTCAGAAATCCAAAGCTGTTGCCATGTCAGCACAGTTTTTGTATGGAGCCGTGCATGGACGGGCTTGTCGACTACGTCAGACGACAGGTAATATATCTTGTAATGAACATAAAAACTGCTAATGCGCTACCACGATTTGAGTTAGTTTGATCATATTATCCTAATATTGGTATATAGTGTAATGAAATGAAATGAAATGAAATATATTTATTCAATTGGGGTCCATAAAGAATAAAAATTATGTTTCGCAAGTGCTGTTTTATACCATTGCGTGCATTGACATTGTATTTAATTTTTTTATTTCAGGTCAAATGTCCAGAATGCCGTGCAGAACACAGAATCCCGTACCAAGGGGTACAGGGATTCCCAACAAATGTAACCTTACAACGGTTTCTAGAATTACACGCTCAAATAGCAGGGGAACTTCCAGATCCTACTGCTGGGCAAGTTATGGAAAGGTGTAATGTTTGCTCAGAAAAAGCATATTGCGCTGCATGTGCTCATTGTGACAAAAAAGTCTGCGAGGACTGCAAATCAGCACACATGGAAGTACTTCGTCGCGAAATTTCTAGAATCAACAACCAAATACGACGTGGCGTTAATAGACTTCAAGATATTTTGGCATTAGTTGAACGCAACACAACAAACCTTCAAACGAATTGCGGTGCAGTGGGTGGGGAAATAGATGAAATTCACAAAAGGCTTTCGAAGGCGCTCAAAGATAGAACTGACTTCTTAAGGAATGAAGTTGATCGTTACTTAGCAACTGAGCTGAGAAATCTCACCCATCTTAAAGATAACTTAGAGTTAGAATTAAGTAATATACAAAGTAATTGTGATCTCGCTGATAAGTATATGACAGATGACGTTGAATGGGAAGATACTGAGTTGGTTGACACTAAAGAGATCTTCCTCAAAACGGTTGAATTTCTCAGAAACTTTGACTACGAAGCTGGAGATTACAATCGACGAATACGATTTATAATGACCCATGACCCTAACCAATTGGTTATGCACGTTGCAAGTTATGGTGAATTGAACATAACACATCCAAATGCATATGCTGGTGGAATACAACAAACCCAAGGCTTAACACGGTCCAAAAGTGATCATCGCTTGGCTACCCAATTCCGTCAGCAAGAAGAAGCTAAAGGATACACTGAGAATGATGAACCAATACTAGGTGGGCGGAAATTTGGCGAACGTCGACCTCCGCCTCCAGAAAAACATACTACTAGGGACTATGGTGCAACAGATGATTATAGTGGATATGAGTCTGAACACAGGCCATCCAGAAGATTCCGTTCCCGCTTTGTCAGAAGTCATCAGCAAGATAATGATTCTGATACTGAACAGAATAGCCGTGCAGCTGCTGTCAAAGCCGAACAACAAAAAGAAAAAGAAAAGGTTGCAGACACTGAAGACGCAACTCGCGGCCCACTTAGTGGAATATTTAGGCTCAGTGACTGTCCGAGAGTCATACAAAGAATAATGGATGTGGATAGTGGTAAAAAAAAGGAAAAAAAGGAGCCACCACCACCTCCGAAACCAGTTCAGCCTGCTCCTCAGACTCGCCGCCCACCAGCGCCGGCGCAGAGACAGCAGAGTGAAGATGATGAAATAACGCGGCTAAAGAGACAAAACAAAGGAGCGGCATCATCACAAGAGCCTGATAGAGCTCCTCAACGTGCTGCAGAAGAAGAAAGAAGCTCTTTAGCTCGTAAACCACCGACACCTGCTCGGGAGGTGAGTTGGGAAGAAGAAAGAGAATGAATATGGCGAAAGTACAAAATAGAAATTTAGAAAATCATCGTTACTAACAAGGAAATTTCATTCCGTATAACACTCCAAGGCTAACCCATTGCACACATTACACAACATGACAAAATGTATCTACAGTTTTGGTGTCCATATCGAATTAAAATATATTTCTCAGGCGTCCAGCGATGGTGAATCCGATGAATCTGTTGGATCTTTGCAACGAACGCAGCAGCAGCAACGCAAGGCTGCCGCTCAAGCACCCAAGCCATCGGCTACTGCTAGAAGACCATCTGCTACCGAAGTAACAACATCACATCGTCCAGGTGCTCGGGCGCCGAGCACCGAATCAAGCGCATCAACAGAAAGCTCCGGCTCGGCGGTGAAACACACAGGTGCGATACTATCCATTAAGGAATTAAAAGCAAAATACAACAACAATGGACATCCACAAAAACCTGGTGTTCGTTTCTTTTCAGCAAGCAACGAAAGATCAGCACCTGTGACAACAAACGGTACAGCTGGCGGCGCACAACGAGTCCAAAGTCGTTTCATTGGGTCCCAGCGGCCGACGCCCGCACCGGCGCCCGCCGAGCCGGCCCATGAAGACTCAGACACAAGCTCTGAAGAGGAAACAGACTCGTCGGAGGAGAGTGAAGAGGAGCCTGCCACACAAAGAAAGCCCGAGAGTCAGGCGATGGCTCGAAGTGACATAGGTCCGCTACTAGCGCGAAGCACAAATGCTCGCAATGACGCTCATGACAACAAAACACCTAAAGAGCACCCACAATCACGTTACCGTACCCGACAAGCTTCTCAAACAGAAGAAGAACCAGCACCTCGTTATAGTGCTGGTGGGTCATCATACAGCAATCGCTATGCAAGTAAACCGAAAGAAGATGAGCAACATTCGTCGTTAGACGATGACTCTAAATATCCGACCGCTCGGTCGAGGTACCTCGCCTTGAAGGAACGTCGTAACCGTCTCGCCAGAAGTAAAAGCAGCCACACCGGTTTCGGTGTGGGAGATGATGACGATCAAGACGATCCTGTATCTCCGACGACAGCGTCGCCCTCAGCGTACCTCGCGGCTCGATACGGCTCCGGCACTGGTGGTTCGGAGTTGTCTCGTAGCCGGTCCTCACACGCTTTGAAATCTAGAGAGAATTCGCCCGAGCGTACCGTGACTGGTGAGAAAGACGGCGCGGCGTTGAGCTCATGGGCGAGGTATTTGAAAAACAAATACGGGTCGCGGGGTAAAGACCGTGACCCCGCTAGTAGCACGTCGAGCACATCGCGCCGCCTGTCTCTCGGGCTGCCTTTGCGTTCGGCCACTGAGCTTGCCAGTTCTGATGACGATTCAAAAAACGCGGCAGGCTCCCCATCTCCCCTACGGCGGCTACAGCAGCGGTAGCAGGTTAGAATAGCGGCGTGTAAATAGGTTTGGTGCTTCTAGAGAGCTACATACACCGGAATTCATTATGTTATTTGATGTAACTGGTAAATATTAAGTGAAAAAGAAAACACGTACCAGACATTTGTTGCAAAACAAGAATCATAGACCAATATTTCGCTAAGCTTTGAAACATTGTAAATACACATATTTTGCTTTGACTCAACGTGGTTTTGAGCCGCATATCATTCGTCCTATTTTGGAATTCATGCATCAAATAACGATGAATTTGTCCGGAACGATGTTTTCTGGCTCAGATTCTAATTTGATGTTCTGATTATAGGTTTCGCAGCAGCAGGTTCCTCCCCTAGGAGCCAGTATCTGCAGAAACGCCGTTTACAATTCAGTGTGGGGAGCCGGGGGAGCGAACCCGGTTGTTTTACTTGGCCTCGTGGCATCGCTGTTGGCCCCGACAATACATGGTCGTGGCTGATTCTTCTAATCATAGAGTGCAGGTGAGGAAATACATCAACCGTTTTCTGTACATTGAACAAACATAAATAATTGCAAATATCCACACATAAACTGTCATTCTCACTCATTTTGATTTCAAAATATTTTCATTGATTATTAAAAAATCTATTTAAGAATTGATTTAAAAATTACAAGTTAAATGGTTTTTGCTAATTTGTTATATATATGATAATATTATAATAGAACATATAGAGTTCATTAAAAAAAAATAATACACGTCAAACCTTTTGTAAAATGTAACATAAACTTAAGAAACCAAAGTAACGTGTTCTAAATTTAAATACAAAACCCCGACTTAATATACTCGTCTGTGCTCAACTTAGGCATGGGAATATTTCACGATCCATTACTAATTTAAAATAACTTCGCCAAATGAATCAAAATGTTTACAAAGTATTTGCGCAAATTCCTTTCATATAGCTATCTCAATTATTCGAAAAGCTGTCTCTGCAACTTGTCTAGAGAAATTCGAATAAGTAATTATTATAATAGTGGGTAACAGTTCATATTGTAAGAGAATCTCTTTAAATGTCAGTGAGAAATATTACTTTAGTATTTTTGAAAATAACTGGCTGAGACAAGACTGTATATTGTGCTAGGTCCAAATGACATAACAAAAAGAAACCGTAGTTGAACCAATTCGCTTTTATTTGTAAGTGAGATCTATTCAATGTCCCTTTATTTTAAGATGAAAATAAGTGTTTTATTTTCTATATAGCATATTTTTTGTTTATCTTTTACGTTTTCCTGGGTAAAATAGTCTTTGCACATAAAAATTTAGTGAGATAATGAACATATTTTTTGATGTTTTATACTATATTTTCTGAACATATAACTGGCTTTAATTTAGTCTGTGTATACTAAATTAAATCTCTAGTTATATGGTCAGGAAATATATTATAATTATGAGAAATAACCCTTGGAAATTTTGGGTTTGAATACACTCGTAGCCTTTTAATGCAGACTAGCCATGCAATCACGCTTTTTGGTAAGTTACTCAAAGAAAGAGATGGATAACAGCCTGACATAAATATTATTAATTGTAGGCATTCTCAAGGGTTGAAATTTAAGTATTCCATCACTTTTATATCAATTTGCCTAAAATAATAATAAATTTCACAGACATCACTATTATCATTAATTTGCATGTCTCCAAATGGAAACAACCATTTGCAGTTAGTTTACGTCTTCTAGAAATAAACGTTAAAAGCCTGTCACTATTTTACTGGGGCTCAAATAAGATACTTAGAAGTTCATCGATATAAAATTAACAACTGAAATAGCTCACAGCTATTCAAACTAACTTTTAATATCTTTATACATTAAAAACACAGGTACAATATTGTCATAGATGACAAGTCTTTTTGAACATTGATGTTTTCGCTGTAATTATTTTATCATTATTAATTTGTAAATATCCAATCCGCACTGGGCCCGCGTGGACGACTAAGGCCTAATCACCCTATACAGGTAGGCTCGTGCCCCTCGGTGGGGACGTTTATGACCTGATGATGATGATGATGAATTTGTAAAATAAGGGAATGTATGTTTTTCCGGTTTTTGGTATTCCTAGCACAAGCTGATCGCTTATATTCGTACCAAACTGTAGATATATTTATTTTTATCAAATGTAACGTCTAAGGTTCATTCGATTTGCAATGATTTTTTCACATATTAAATTGCATATTTATAATGTTTATTTTATAATTTATTTACGACGACTAAAGGCTGATGATTATCGTTTTGACTTGAGCTTTAGAATTTATTTCATTCTTAATATTCTTCTCACCAGGTGTTTGACTCGAACGGCATTTTCGTGAAGGAGTTCGGCCAGTACGGCAGTGGAGAAGGTGAATTCGACTGCCTTGCGGGAGTAGCCGTCAATCGCATTGGACAATACATCATTGCCGACAGATACAACCATCGTATACAGGTAAATATGCAATAAATAAATATCCACTGACATTCACACAGCGCCGTCTAGCCCCAACTTCAACGTGAAGCCTGTGGTATGGGTGCTAAACTACGGATATGCACAAATATGTACCTTTTTTTCGAAATTCATACATATTATACATAGAAACCGAGGGACACGAGCCTACCCGTATGTGGGTGTATAGGCCTTAGTAGTCCACGCGGACCCAGTGCGAATTGGCCGACTTCACGTACAATCTTTTAATCCCTTCGCAGACGTGCGCAGGTTTCCTCACGATGTTTTCCTTCACCGTAAGAGCGTCGGATAACGTACATAAAATTTCGAAAATTCGAAATCACATTGGTACGTGGCGGAATTCGATCCTGCGCCCTCCCTGTGGCAACAGTCCACACCATTGAGCCACCAACGTCTTATAGCCACCGACGCCCTGTTTTAACCAAAATGAAGAACGCAGTTTTCAAATAGTTGTCGATTATTTAAAATAATTCACTAGAAAATTAAACTTTATCTTTACTCATATTAAAATAGCATTTCAGATGAAACTGCTTATGAATTTATGTTAGAACGACGAAGCACCTCATTAATATTACATCAATTCTTTTAAGTGCGTCAAGACGAATTACAAAGCCCAATATCGTGCTACATACTTGAATTTCATAGCTTAAATGGACCTTAACATGCTTAAAATACGTTGCAATTTCAAATAAGTTTTTTAATAGGCTAACAATGTAGCAAATGTAAATATAAGTTGGTTGAATGAGATAGGGCATTTGAAATTTATTAGTAGCAAGCAAGATACTCTAAAATAATAGCAGTCCCTATAGATTCAAAAATAGCACGAGCTTCTCGCTCGGGTAAGGTTTTTTATTTCAGTATAAGGCAAACGAGTAGACGATTTACCTTATATTAAGGTGGTAGGAGCGTCGGTAGCTCATTGGTGTGGATTATTGCCTTCTGATCTGAAGGGTGTAGGTTCATATCCCGCCACGTACCAATATCTTTTCAAAATTATATGTACGTCTATCCGACGCTCTTATGGTAAGTAAACCTGCGCATGTCTGTGAAGAGATTCAAAGGTCGTGCGTGAAGTTGGCCAATCCGCACTACCCGTGTAGGGGGAACGTTCATGCCCCTCGGTGGGGACGTATAATGAGCTGATGATGATGAAGTGATATGGACCCATGGACCCAACCGTTGCCAAACCTCAATTAAGTAGAGGGACAAGAAAATATGGGGAACGGAAAGAGGGAATTATGGGCCTGCGGTGAACTCAAGCTATGACGTTATGGAATCACTATGGTCTAGCCAGCTCATTCGTATCGAGGCATGTTTTTCCCAAACACCCACATCGGAAGCGCTGTGTAAATGTATTATTTTTAATTTGCTTTACATGATACTGTTTGAATGTATATGTAAACATAATATTTATGTAACATGAGAGTCGGTGGCTCAATGGTGTGGAGTGTCGCCCACTTACCGGGAGGGCTGAGGTTCAAATCCTGCCACGTACCAATGTGTTTTCGAATTTCGAAAAATATGTGTACGTTATCCGACGCTCTTACGGTGAAGGAAAACATCGTGAGGAAACCTGCGCACGCCTTCGAAGAGATTCAAAGGTTGTGCATGAAGTCGTCCAACCCGCACTGGGCCAGCGTGGACGACTAACGCCTAATCACCCTACACGGGTAGGCTCGTGTCCACGATGATAATGATAAAGATGTGAGTTTTAATATGACCATCTGGTGTCAAGCTATTTTTGTACTAGACATAGACATGTAAAATCGTCGTCGAATCGACAACGTTACAATCTACCTAATACTATCTGGTACTATCACTACATGATAATACCATGTTTTATGCAAATAATAAATTTCATTTCATAAGTAATATCGTTTCCTATCTAGTCTCTATCTGGATATCTATAATCAACTAAAGACTAACATCTAAACTGTAGAATCAGATTCTTAGAAATATTCCTGGCGACCTTAACAAAAGAGCGTATTTCCATTTTAAAGACCAGTAATGCTTTTTTATCCCTTCTGACTCATGATGAAAATGTTACAAATAATTATGTTTCTACCAGGTCTTCGATCCTCAAGGAAGATTCCTCAGAGCATTTGGCAGTCAGGGAACTGGTGATGGCAAATTCAACTATCCATGGGGCATCACAACAGACGCATTAGGCTTCATCTACGTGTGTGACAAGGAAAACCATAGAGTGCAGGTAAATGTTTATACAAATATTTTTTTTCTTTTTATAACCAAGGTGTTGGCTTAGAAGATGATTATCTTCTTCTTCTAATTCTACTTTGTTCAAAAAGCAGTCAAGTTTTTTCTTTTTACTTCAGTTAATGTGACAAAAAATAATTTCTCACTCTTGTGAGACAAGAAAAGACAATGAATTCTTTTTCTGACTAAGGCCTCTATTCTAAAACGAGACTCAAGCATTGATCTTTACTCAAATAGATTTAGAAAGAGATGAAACTCAAAATTCATTTAATCAGATTAGGCTTAGAAAAAGCACTTATGAACGACAAAAAAAATACAAATAATACATTTAAAATACCAAAGAAAAGTATTTTACATTAATCGTATATAGTTATCCCTTTTTAGCTCAATTTAAGTAAAAATCAACGTTAAGTCTGGTTCTTGAATACGGGCCTGAGAGATCTTGTTTGTCTTTAAATTATCGTCATCTAAGCTAAAGCTCAGGTCTTGATACATACGAAAGTAGTACGTTTAAACGAAGCCAATTATTCTTATGTTTTGTCTTTAACTCAAGTTATCTTGACCCTTTGACCGGAAATTTGACCTTTGAAGGCGCTAGACATTAATTGATTTTCTATTGTGTCTAGATCCCCGGCGTTCAACAGGTTAAATTAATCCTTAGATGACGAAGTATACAGTGTCACTGTGTTTGCAAAAAAGTAGTGACCCCATGGCCGCCTCCTGTTGTTATATTATAAAATTCATCCTATATTCATCTCTTACAAAAACTGTGGTACGAGTATAATACAGGGAAATGATTTGAGTAGGTAACCATTAATACATCGATAAGCCATTAATGCAACTTAAGCAATTCCATTTTGAAGATTCCTTTTTTACCTGATACGACTTAACATGGCGAAATATTTTTTGTCCAGGTCTTCCAGTCAGATGGAACCTTTGTGGGTAAATTCGGCAGCTTTGGCTCCAAACTTGGACAACTCGAGCACCCACACTACATCGCCGTGTCAAGCACCAACAGAGTTCTCGTCTCCGATTCGAACAATCACAGGATCCAGGTCTTTGACGTGAATGGAAGGGTGCTGTCCTCGTTTGGAGAGGAAGGCTCTGAAGATGGACAGTTCAAGTTCCCAAGGTATGTTGTCTTCAAGAACTTTTCAATATGGAGTTTTTTCTGTATGGCGGTGGTTTGTATAGGCTAGGTTTACTAGGTAGTGAAGGTATATTTTGCAGTAAATAAGTTGTTTTTAGGCGGTATTTTATAAGTTTCGCTTTTTGTTAGTTTATTTAATAAATTAATAAATATTTTATACTGGTGCATAAAACATAAAATCTATAAATGCTAAATGAAACGTACTTCCCTTGAAGAAAGAAATACTTAGTGCTAATAACGACAATGAGGTCGTCACGAAACTAAAAACTAAACATATCTGACCTATATCGCAGAAGAACTTGACCGGTATACGACGTAATAATAGTGATGGAATTCATCACTGTATATTTTTACCGCTCTAGTTTTTATACGATGACGCCTTGACCGGATTCTATGCAGGAAGAAGTATGTACACGATCTTTGGTTAGGATAACCTTGTACGTCAAAGTTTAATTTGTATATCCACTGCATTTAAAAAAACAATACTTAAATACATATCTACTGCATTTAGAAAAGAATATTTATTTAAAAAAAACACTACTTATGTTTACGTCCCTTAAGTATTAGTTTCGTGTTATGTTTTATACGCCTTTTTAAACAATCAGTTTGGGACTAGATGGCGATATAAGTCTGAAAATATCGATTATTGAAAAAATGTGAGTTAATCGTTGATGAATATCCCAAACTATTAACAAATGATGCTTTTTGCTTCAGTTCAGCTAAATTAATGAGATCTACACATATTATTTTAATTTCTGTTGGAATGTATCGATCTCTTATTTTATCACTAACAGTAGGTTTATTGACGGCAATTCCGATAAGTATATGACTGAGCGTATGTTCGTTTGTCTTCACAATTCAAGAGGTATACATAATGATCCTTTTTAAACTCAATTATAACGTTAAACACTACGTTCAATGTTTCTATGAAATTGAATAATGGGTCCTTGGAATAGTCTGTTGAGTGAGTAAATTATATACCAGTCATGACTTCAGAACAAACAATAAGCAAAAGATGGCGTCACATGGCGTCCCATTCTTAAACAAAAATACGGCAGATGAATTCAAACGGAACTTAAACAGGAGTCTGGCAACCCTGTTTTACAAACGTGATCCGTATACATATCGCTTCTAACACAAGTGGCTCTCTAGACTAACAAATTTATACGCTCACTAATAATGTTTTTTTTATGTTACGAAGTGAACGGACGGTACAACAGACGTAACCCTGATGTTATTGTATACGCACTGACCCATGTCAGAGCATCATTGAAGAGACCAATAGACTGCATAAACAGTTATTATTCTCCATCAGTGCCGTACTGCGCCCGTCACCTTAGACAACAGATGTAAGGTCTCTTATATCCGGCAATTTCACCAGCTTCAGTGCCCTCCTCCCGAACCACAAAAGTGTATATCGCTCCTATTTCACGGGACGATATCTGGCCCTGCGGTGATACCTACCTAGACGACTCAGTATTGAGTTTACTACCCAGTAAAAGCTAGTTTAATAGCGTTTTCCATAAAGCAACCGGGCTCTGAATACCGAACTAGTTGTTGTAAAAAGTATATTTCCATTTATGATCTGAAACGCTGAGTTATTGCAAATATTTGACACGTACACTACACATTTGTATTCCGTGTTGTTGAATCGTAAAGCATTACTGTTTTTTCCTGGCCGTAAATATTTTATGACTATAATACTGAACGTTACGTGAAAGTGAATTCGGAATAAAATGTACATACTTTTGTTAAGGACGAAAAATTTTATGTTTGTGTCAATATAGTCGTCCGTCTGGATTAGACTATTACCTATATAAATAAATATCTACTGAAATACATACAGCGCTATTCAGCCCCAAACTAAGCATTTAGCATATAAGTACTAAACTACGGATTTAAGCTGTCCCTTTTTCGAATGTTTAATCTTTGTACGTGTTACTCGTGGTGGATGCCATTACAGAATGCACAATATAATACAACCCATGATGTCCCCTGCCAGGTGTAAAGACTATTGTAAATAAATATATGAACACTACAAAATTGTTTTCTATGGAAATGGATTTTGGTGGACTAGATATCTGGGCTATGGGAGAGACTACGGACGCCTGCCATTAAACTAGTCTCAAAGTAAAATAGCCGCAGGCTATTATTATTACATTTAGTTTCAATAATAAAACTTTTCCTCCACAGAGGTGTAGCAGTAGACGACCAAGGCTACATCGTGGTAGCTGACTCCGGCAATAATCGTATTCAGATCTTCCACCCTGATGGAACCTTCCTCAGGGCCTTCGGGTCTTGGGGATCCGGTGATGGGGAGTTCAAGGGTCTGGAAGCATTGGCTTGTGATGCGGCGCAACACATCCGTCTGCGACAGGGAAAATCATAGAGTACAAGTGTTTTGAAGTAAGTTAAACAATCAACTAAGTTGATAAACTAAGTAGACAATAAACTTACTAAAGAAAGAAAGTAAACCATTGACCTTTGACAATAAATATTAAAAATACAATTAGTATCTTTTATGCTATAGGAAAAATGTATTTTTTTACATTTTATAAATAAAATAAAAAAAACAACTTTTTATGTTTTTGTTGTATTGGTTTTCAAATGGGCCGGACATTTGTGTTTACAATATGAGTGGGTGTAAAATATGACTGTATGAGCCAAGAAAATGGCAATGCTTGAACCGAATATATTCCGGCAAAAAACGAATATTTCGGTCGAATACAAATAGTGGCATAAAGACCCCATACAAACATACCTACATGCAGTTTGTTATAGCTTCGACTTTTCATTTTGAGCATGCACCGAGAGAGGTTTGCTTTTACTTTTAAAAAAGTCGTTCAATTTCGTTAAATATTTTTTTCATACAAAACATTTTTTCCATTCCAAACTCATTGAAACTTATATGTATGTATTTTCAGATGGACACCGTTTCCAAAAACTGCTACGAACGAAGACCAGATAATTAATCAAGCTTTTACAAAATCAAGCTTTATATTGTGTTTAATATATTTAATGTAAATAATTTTGTTGAAACGCAATTCATTTACATTGAGTAGATTTATGTTAATGTTTTACACGAGCTTTTAAATAAAATCATTGTTTTGTCCAATAAATATTTATTTGTGTTGGTAATTTTAATTTTTAATTAGCCTTTTTAAAATAACTACTTATAATGCGTAGCTTCATCATATTAGCCCTAAAATAATTATTTTAGACTACTATTGTCATTGCCTTCTCAATTGCTCATTATACGTTCCTAACGAGGGGCACGAGCCTACCCGTAACGGGTGTTAGGCCTTAGTTATCCACGCGGACTCAGTGCGGATTGGCTGACTTCATGAATCTCTTCACAGGCGTGCGAAGGTTTTCTCAACTTTTTCTTCCACCGTAAGAGTGTCGGATATACGTAGATATAATTTCGAATATTCGAAAACACATTGGTACGTGGCAGGATTTAAACATGCACCCTCCTTTGGAAGGATTTGGGAACGCAAGCAGTCCACATCAGACTATCCGCCTTGACGCTTGAGCGTCGGTGCATATGTGTGTTAATGTTCCAATGATTAAAAGTATCTACTAGATGGTAGTCTCGGTACTGAGTTATCTAAATAGGTACCATCGCAGTTCCAAATATCGTCCCGTGAAATAGAAGTCTTTTGCACCTCTGTTTTTCGGAATGAGGGCGCTGTAGCTAGTAGAATTACCTAAGAACCTAAGATCTGTATGTCGTCGAGTGAACGGGCCAGTGTGGCATTTGAGGAGAATAATAACTGTCTATCAGTTGTTGGTTTCGACCAATACCGCTCTGACATAGTATGGGTGTATCCCTTCCCATCAGTTGAGCGTCCTGACCGTCCTGTACTCAGGTGCAAGATGCAGCAGGGGATTATCCTTATTTGTGAAGAAAAGATTTCGTAGACTTAGGAGTCCAATTCTTATAGGACATTTTTGCCACAATCTGCACATCACTAAACAGATTGCACACAAACTTTTATGTTTTCACTGTATGTAGTACATTAATAACTCTACCTTACACTGACCTATGATTATAATTTAAACAAAACACAACTGTTCCATATAGTACCACTAAAATTCATGCATAAATAGTACCTGTTATTGTAAATGAAAGTAACGTATTTAACATACAGTTGTGTCAAGTGACAGTCGTATATTTTGGACATAAAATACAAATTAAAAAAATCAAAGTATTGATAATGTAATGAACCCATTGGTTTATTGTGAAAGGTACGTTAACCCGGCGTCATTGAGGTTGGGTCAAAATGACCCGCTTAGTTTAGAATTTCTAATATTTTTAAAGTACGCGCGAGACGTTGCTCTTCTGTCAGTAGCTGTCACCAACAATACTGATGCTCTAAATGTTTTCGAAGACAAATCAATTCGATAGCAACTGCCGCTGCGAGCTATTGCGGCATAAAGTTGTTCAAAAATAACCGAAAAAGTTACGTTATTTCTATAGGAATTTTATGAAAACGTAAAGCAGCTTAATTTTGTACATTCAGGAAGGTTATATAAAAGTAGATGCGAACTTATAAAGTATTTACTAAATTATAATTTTCGTTTGCATTAATCACAACCAGAATACCCTCTACTGATATAATAACACAGTTGATAAATTACTTATAAACTATAGAAATACCATGTAATTAAATATATGGGTAAAATTGACCCACCTCAACGTCCATGTAACTGTTTCCTACCACAATGACGCCGGGTTAACCATAACAGCGCGCGCTTCAATTCTTAATCTAAGTGTTTATCGATATCTAGATTTCTCATCAACGACAGCGGGCAACCCTTATCAATGGTCTAGTCCTGCAAAGTGTCAGACTGACAATATCTGTCATTTATCCGCCATCAAAGAGTAGTATTCCGCCATCACCGAGCCGAATCGTGACGTCACATAAACGACAGTGTATCGACGCCTGTAAAGTTTGATGGCCGGATAACGAACCCGTGTATTGATTTCCCCACGAGATATGCTCGGTCGAGTTCTATTTAGATCCGTCAATACGGCTATTCATTCGACTGACATCTGTCAACTGTCAAAGTGAAGTATGCTTAAATAGGAAGTCAGGTTTATTTTTCATACTGATACGACCCCTAGTGAAAGATAAATTTTGAGACCTTGGGACATAAGATGAACGAATTGGTTAGGGTGTTAGATTGCGCTCTGCATTAGTCTTTTTTTTACGTCTAAACGCAGCATAAAAATTACGTCCATCGGCTATTTCTTAAGCTCTAAATGGTTTTATAATTGCACTAACTAAAGCAGTATCACATACACGGCACGCACTTTTGATTTATCTACTGACCGTATATAAGCGACCTTTCATTTATCATTTTGCAAATAGCCCTATTACTTCGCAGCGTCTTTCATTACAGCGACCGTTCAACGTCAAATATTGAAATTTTTAAACGAATTTATCGAAGGCCTTGTGATGTCACTTTCTATGGCTACTTGTCAAAGGACCGTTGTTAAATAAAAAATCGGTCAATATGTTTTAGGATTATAATTACTGGCGAAGGTAAGTTCTTCTAACATTTTTGCGTATTTTTATTTAATATTTCTTATGAATTTGAATTTTAAGAACATTATATAGTCTTCAGGGCAATGAGTGCGTTGGCGACCTATAAAAAGGGAGAGATAAAGGAAACAATAGGGAGGGGAAATGGGTGGTCGGACCTCCAGTAACGGTTTAACTCACAAACTAACACAACTCAAACAGTTGTTTTACGCCAGTTTTCTGTGGTGTTCCGTTAGTAAAAAAACATCACATAATATTCAATTCAAATATCATTTGAAAACAGTTGCAAGCTTTTTTGAGATTAAAAAATGTCTTCTAAATTTATATTAATTTATTTTTTTCAAGTGTTTAAAAATTTCCATAATACTTTTTGAAGGCGTGCTTTCATATTTTTAAAATTATATCAGTTTTAATTCATTTTTGTTATTCTAAACTACTCAAATCAACGACAAATATTATTATTTGCAAACAGAATGTGTCATTATGTACAGGTTATTTAAGTACATTAGTATCAATTACCATTTTACCGCAGTTCTTTGTAAAACCGGCATGCAAAAATACCAATGGTCTATTACATAAAATAAATTATGAAATAAGAATTTAACCAATACAATTTTAATTTGCATAAGTAACATTGTCAATGGATAAAAATAGAAAAATATGAAGTCAATTTACATTAAAATATTCATCGAACAGAGTAAAAAACATTTACTAAGTAGCCATTTATAATTGAACCTTAAATAAATAAGAGCCATACTTTTCAATTCATTTGCAGATGTTATAAATTTTAATTGCCATCAAGGAACATTTCTAGCACTAAAAACTCGATTACATTGAGGGTAAATACAGTTTATCTTTATGTCTCGTCTGCCTCCAGATTCTGCGTGGCTTTGAATAGTAGATATCTTGGATGGGATAGTAAAAGTGTCTTAATTATTAGTAAATTATAAACATATTTTTTATGCTATAAGTGCATAGGACGGTCTAAACGCTCAGCTGATGGTACGTGATACGCTTGTGAGACCAAAAATTGATAGACAGCTAATCCTCTATCAATGCCGCACTGCGCCCGTCACCCGAGACAACACATGTTAGTCCTCTTATACCCTATAGATTACCTAGGTGATTTCACTAGCTACAGTGCCCCACCCCGAAACACAAAAGTGCATAACACTGATATGATGATATCCGGCACTGTGGTTGTATCTACCTAGACGACCGAGTCCACCACCTATTAAATCTTGATTCAACCAAATACACAAAATTAGAAAATTGAATAACTTTTCAC
>PQWD01010921.1:0-26899 GCA_019425675.1 Leucinodes orbonalis
ATCTCCGTCAATGCTGCACTACGCCTGACACCAGAGACAACAGATGTTAGGTCTCTTATACCCGGTAATTTACTAGCTACAGTGCCCTCAACCCGAAACACTAAAGTGCGTAAGTAATACTTCTGTTTCGCGGGACGATATCTGGACACTGCGGCGGTACCTAAACGACTCAGTATCGAGTCTACCACCTAGTAAGCTTATTCTTAGTAACTTATACAAGCCGCGTGTACCCTTATGGTAAAGATGGTACTGGCTATAGGCTATATATAATTACACTAAGTGCAATAAGAACAATAAGATGAATGTTTTATAAACCCGGGGGTTTTTCCTACTAAAGAGCTTCAGCTGCATGTGCTGCGTAAAAGATTAAAGTTTCGCAAAAGTTATGTATGACAGTATTGTTCCCTTTTAATAGTTGTAAAAAAAAGTTTGCAACAGCATGTGTTAATCGTTTAAAAGATAAACCACTATAACCTTTTTATTGCTAACCAAATTTGTTCTAAAATAATGCATTCTTTGAGATGGTGTTTTCAAAAACATCATATTAATTCTTATCCAAATTAATACGATATTCATTACAAGTATTTAATGGAAAACAAAATTACTCTTTACATCAATCGAATTAAATTAATATCTTAGGAGATATCGCAGTTTTAACACACCTATATGAACGGATTAACGGGTCAAAGTTAGCGTTAGCACAGAGTTACTATATTAATTAATAATAATAAAATTAAAACACTAAAACCTTCTCCTGAATGTTACAAATATTTTACTGAAAACCGCATCGAAATTGCTTCAGCCAAACGCGAGATAATCGCGGACAAACATACATACTTACATACACACATACTAACAGGTCAAACTAAGAGCCTCCTTTTTTGAAAACAAAATATACTTGTTATAAATCTCAATATTTAGCAACTTTAAGACCATCTAGCAATCTAGTAAAGAAAAATTAAACTGAGTACCTACTGAAAAAGCTCCGCAATGTATTCAACATCCAAACCACTTGGTTATAGTTTCAGCTGTTTGCAATGTTCTATATTACGAGTAATTGATCTTCGATTCTTATTGCGTGCGAAGCCGGGTAAAGCTTGTGATAATAATACAAAATTATTTGCGCGAAATCAATTTCACCGACATATTGTACTTAAGTTTGTATCTTGGAGAATCCGTTAAAGTTTCTTTGTTATTCGGTTGGATACCTAAACCAACTGACAAAAATATTCACAATGTAATACAATGGCTTTACAACCCTTCGTACCCTTTTTCATTTCTTTATCCGTTGACCTACTTATATTCCTTATTTTTACATAAACTAAAATTCACATTAGCTATCGGTCTTGTTAGAAGCTTATTCAAAAAACATTCCACAAAACACCCAAACTTCAAATAGGGCATGGCAGACAGAATTATTGAATTGGAAACTTTTGACTTAAACTTGGGAAACGGATTTATTTTATCCATACGTATTTGCAAAATACTTATATTCACTAATAGTATTTTTATAACTAGTTTTATCTATGATGTTATGATTAGCAAAATTTAAGATAAGTCAACAGTCAAATAGCTTTTTCATTTTATATTTTAACCCTTTGACCGCCACTAACGCCTTGAGGCGCCAGGCTTATCTAGAATTCCGGCGTTCAATGGGTTGAATTTAGATTTTTGTTATTTATAGTATTGTTCAATCATCATTGTCTTCATAATTGCCTTGCATATCCACTGCAGAACGTAGTCCACCCCAAATTACTTTACGTGGACGGATCGCTCACTAGCATCGTCCAATTGAGCCAAGCAGCAAGAAATTCACTGAATTAAAACTCTTTATAATTTTATTTCCTTAGCAACAACTTTAACATCAGATATCTTTAGCTGTATATTATCTTACCTTGTAATCAAATTATAAATACATAGAGTAAGTATTTGAAGGCGATATATTTTAACTAAAAATAGCAAGCAGCGTATTTAGATAAACGTAAGTGATGTTACCGGCTACGTTAGTGATAATTTATTTTCGGTCGTAACGTTATATTAGCACGCAATGCCATCGTACGAAGGATATTTCGTTACTGTATGCGTAACGAAATGTCCTTAATAACGATACTAGTTCTTTATATACGCGTATGCCACAGAAACGACTAGATTCATTCAATCGTATCTCAATACGTATAAAGCGATCTAGTGTTGTTGTTACGACGTTATGTCATTATGGAAAATAAAAGTTCAGCTGGATTTTATTTCGTAGTTTTAGTTATAGTTGCAATATGTAAATGTTTTGAAATAACGTCGGAACTTAAAATATTGATCTCTAATCAAACGTAAACACGTAAAGAAGAATCTATGTATTCAACCGCACGCCACGCGTCCACAGCTGGACGTAGATCTCCTAGATTTTGTGCCAAATATCCCGGTCCTTCGCATTTCTCATTCAGCCTCTGCCAGCGACCTTTCGCAAGTCGTTTGTCCTTTGAGCGGCAGGCGTCGGCCATCGGTTCTGCAAACATACGTGACCCGCCAGCCAAATTAGGAAATCAGTAGAATATATTAATAATTTATATTAGCCTTGGATGAAATCACAATATTAACGCCGTGAAATAGAAATAGTTTGTTTCTTCAATATGTGTACATATATCTAATCGCCAACCAGTTGAAACGGGGACGACTTACAATAGTCACCATGCATTTATATAAATGGTGGCAATGCGTCATCATGTCATTCAGCACACGTTTTCAATTATCGGCCGGAGGGCTGGACTGGGCAGGTGGCGTCCACTGTGCCTTTGACTATTACTTGAGTTTATGTGGCGTTTAAAGTTTTTTTTTTCATATTTATGGCACTTCTCATCTCTTTCTGCGATCTAGTGGTCTAAAAGTATTGGATAGCTGCGGGATCTGAGTGTGGATTTGAATCCCGCATTTTCAAAGTCATTTTGAGATATGTTCACAGTGTATTTAAGAAATTGCAGGCTGAATCAACTGATTGTCTGGAAAGATAGATACTTCCACACTTCAGAGGGGACGTTAAACCGTCGGTTCCGACTACAGTCTTAGGATATTAGTGGTGGGTAATGACCTGATCTCCACATAGCTATGCTGTGAGTGGAGGGCTTCAAGCCAATCGCATAAATTTTAGGCAGTTTTATTGTAACACGGCTACACTCCGACCAAGTGCCAATGGGTTCCTGCAATGAAACATTACAGGCTGATGAAGATAATATTTATATTCCTTACATTTGACACTTTGTTTTATAAAATAAACGGAAACAAACTAAAGATTGCGTTACTCTAAATAAATGTTTGATCCCTTTTATAATAAAATGTTACAAAATATATGATTGGGCCGAGAATATTGTCTAATAGTAGAAAACTTTTATAAATTCTATTGAACGTATATATCTACATATTCTATAAAATACCATTTGGATACAAAAACACGATGATGTCTCCAATTTCAGAATACAAGCTACAATTCGTATGTAGGTGTGTATGATCACGTACCCACTCGATACCAATCAACGACCACCTTTAACGTCCTACTGCAGGGCATAGCTATGGGAAATATAACCCCATTGGGGATATCGGGAAATTAAAACAATATGTAAACAATATTTCCTAAATGCTCACAGCAATCAAAACACATTAACTCGGCAGCCCTAAACGGTTACAGCCCCCGCCCGCCGTCGCGCCGTCTCTTATCTCCCGTACCATTCAAAAGTCACGCAATGATCCAATGTGTTCAGTTCCACAAGTGACCGGGTCATCCCGGCGCCGTCGTCTACGTCCTACATTTGAGTTGAATGAAACTACATTCACTGAGGGTGGATCACGTTTCGTATTATATTTTTTGCGATTTACACATTTTAACTTTTGTACTACTCCAATACGTCAGGGCTTGTACAGGCACAGTAGTTTTTTGTATCTAATTCTTAGTGTTAAATATGATTTTTTTTCTGAGATTTAGGGGTATCAGAAGTGTACTCGTAAGTGTTAGAGCGTCGGTGGCTCAATGGTGTGGACTGTTGCCCTCCTACCGGGAGGACTGAGGTTAAAATCCCGCCACGTACCAATGTTTTCGAAGTTTCGAAATTATACGTATGTTATCCGACGCTCTTACGTTAAAGGAAAACATCGTGAGGAAACCTGAGCGCACGCCTGCCAAGAGATTCAAAGGTTGTGCGTGAAGTCGTCCAATCCGCACTGGGCCCGCTTGGGCGACTAAGGCTTAAACACCCTTAGGCTCGTGCCCCTCGCTGGGGACGTTTAATGAGCTGCTTATGATGAAGTGTACTTAAATGGTTCGTGTATATTACACACGGTGCTGCTCGCCAGTTCTGTTATTTAAACTAGTCTTGACACGCTACCGCGTGACAAGATATGTAAAATATACCAAGAACAATAATAAGTACTGCATGGGATCAAATCCAGTCGATTTTTGACGGTTGCAACCACCATTAAAATGTTAAAACAATATGATAGGTGAATATTTGAAACGCCACAGCACCTAATGTAACTTAAAAGGATGCGTAAGCTTTTAAAGCATACGAATCATCTGGTGAAGTGTCACTGCGCCGTTCGTAAACAAGAAACGTTCAAACGTTCTTAAAGATACCCGGTTATAGCTGAGGAACGTTTTTGATTATAATTGATCCCAAAATTTAATCGTATGAACGTGGTATAGAAAATGTAAACTTAATAATTACTATGTGAAAGACTCCTAAATATCCAGATGGTGAGGTATAAATTGATGTTTAAGAAACCGTATCTGCATCTTAATTACGTCAGTTACACATAATTATGGCAGCCATTTTGTTCACAAGAACCATCACTTACGCACCATAGTATTTATAGCTGTCCTTGACACGGTTGGGAAACTATAGGAATATTTGCTTTATTAGTTTTCGTTATGGCTTTACCATGATACGCCATTAATATTGATGAATAATGAAGCCTTCGTTCCGCATTCTCCTTGCGCGAATGCCATTCAATACCACACGCGAAAAACAATTATTTTCAAAAGACAACATTCAATCAAAGAAATGTAAAAGAATACTGAAGAGAAATGTCTTTTGTTATGTCAAACCACGTAGAAGGGGTTACGCACAGATACATTATCCCCAGACTCTTTAAATTTAGGTTAGCATGTTTTACTACTTAAGCTGTTCCGTAATTTTGTAGTTGTCCTTTTTTATGTTACTAATGTTACAGGACGGTCAAGATGCTCATCTGATGGCAAATGATACGCCTGGCCACCACAGAGCGGAATTAATTAAGAACAGTTATTATTCTCCATCAATTCCACACTGCGCTCGAAAACCGAGACTACAGATGTTAGGACTTATACCTGGTAATTTTACTAGCTACAGTGCCCTCATCCTGAGGTGCAAAACACTCTTATTTCACGGGACGATATCTGGCACTGCGGTGATACCCACCTATACAATATCCACTGATTGGACCAATGCCCATTGGTCTTACCCACAGATTTCCCAATACAGGAGATGGGGCAAGCCGCGTTTAAAGTGCGACAACTGTAAGCTCAACGAGCATACACTGGCTACCAGTTTACGCTCTGTGAGACGAGTCAAGACGCAGAATATGAGAAGCATTACCGTTTGAATTCTTGTGCAATTGTAACATGCCATCATCGCAATGAATCAGTAAATTTACCAAGAAATATAATATCTTTTCACAGGTAAGAACCGAAAAGAAATTGCGACACTGGGACTGCCTATAAACTTGGCGGCTTGTCAAGTCTAATGTATATTCTGATGTCTGTGGTCTTACCCCATGATTTTCAACCTTAAAAAACGGACAGTGTTTATATTTATATAATTCAGATCTTTGCATTCCATCTCAATACGTCAACAGAGTTATGTAACCATGAAACGATTTGAATGGGACAAAGGCTTATCGATGGAAAGCCTGCAATGACAGTTTGGTCGCTGAAAAATAAAGCCAGCTATATCGTATCAGTTATGCAACCCGCTTGTTCACCCTTAAAACGTTAGCGATAAGGTTCATATTCACATTTTCCAAAGCTAAGCCTACCTGTATCGGTCGAATACGCCCCATTTCTAAATTGGATATCCAATCCATTCTGAGCGGGTCCGGAGGTATCCGTCTACAGAACCCTTGGGAGCTCATCACCTACTTTGTTTTTTTTTCACTACAGCCACGCAGATTAGTTGCAATCCAAGGAAGATTATATTGAGAATTGTATTATGTCACGAGTTCTCCCTTTTTATATAAAAAATATATAGGTTTTAGGGATCTTTACTTAATAGCTTCGATAGATCATTTATGTTTTCTGGAAGATTGAAATACCACACTTACTTCAATAGTCCGCTGATAGATTGTTAGTTATATTTATATAAAAAGTACTTAGAGCAGACAAAGACATCATTTTTTTGCTTAATGTCACAGTCAGGGTAGTCTGGATGAGGATGTAAAATGATGGGGCAGAAATACATAGGTAAAATACCCAAGTCAGTTAAATAATTATACTCAGCAGTAACTTACAATATACTTAACATATTGACTGCCATGTTAGTCATTTCCCAGATCGAACACGCTTTTACGTCTCCTCTTATATCAATCAGCCATCCAGACTTTATAGTCCCACTGTAAGGTATAACCTCTATAGACAAAGACATTCCCAAAAAGCATGACTGTAGGGAAATTAGGTACTAACCCTTCACTCAGTTTCTAACGAGTATCATCCAACTTTTAATATTATAAAAATAATTATACCTATTCTCTGGCTAAAATTTCATATTTCATTACAATGCCAGTCAGTAGGATTACAGTACATCCAGATGTGCTGTAACGATATACTTGTCTACATTCCTTAATCTATGTTAATCCGCCTTCATTCAGATTCAGATCTGCTCTTAATCCTATTGGGCTGGAAACTCCTGTCTAATGTAACAATAGTATATGTTTCGAGATATTTTGGTTCTTTAACATGTTCTTTATTTACTAATCTCTGTTCTTTGTTCTTTATTTACTAAGTTCTGGATTAATCTAACATGGAATTAATCAGTACCTATTCGGTTGTCTATTCTTTATGCGTTTCTCATTCGCATATACGAATAAATAGCACAGTGTTTGTGTATATTTTATTAGACAAACGAGAAGGTGATTCATCGGATGGTTAGTCATATCGTCACCCATAGACACTCGTTACTGTGAAAGAGCTACGAGTACGCTGCTAACCTTAAAAAATGGGGGAAAAGAAAATAATAAAAAATATCCACTGACATACATACAGCGCCATTTATCCCTAAACTAAGTATAATCCTGTAATATGGGTTCTAAACAACGGATAAATATACTTATTATTATTTTTTGTAAATAAATACATATGATACATACAAAACACCCAGGCCAATACAAACAGACATGTTCATCAACACAAATGTTTATACTGCCTGGGGATCGAACGCGTAACCCTTGTTATGAGTATAATACCCGAAGTCTCAACCATTACACCAAATGAGTCTTCAAATTATTACATTGTTTATGACAATTTGTTCTATCTGTTACGAAACCTCGAGGAGACTTCCAATGATAAAACATTAATTTAGAGCTTTACTTGAAGTATTATTCATAAGTAAAGTAATGTTTAAGCTACATATTTGAACATGTGAAGAGTTATAAATAGATACATAAGATCATATGTATAGAGTTATACATAAGATCACCATCTCCTGACATAATGGAAGTTGGACATTTAATATCATAAGTATGTTCCAAAACATTGTTTAAAATGAGGTATCGTTATTTAAATTAGACAAAACAAATTACCTGGCGACTTTGAAAGTTTCCATGGAGGACAATCTTGGAAAAAGATAAAAGAAAAATGACACGAAGTAAATTATTATGCAGCCATCCACGAAAACTTTTCTCGATTTGTTTTGATTACCTGTCACAACTCTGATTTTAGGCAGATGTTGCCACGACGTTGTCAATCATTTAATGAGGTTTGTTAAGTAGAGTTATAATGTATTTTTATATTATGTTAGGGCAAACAGCCCTTATATAGTGCGTTTTATAGAATAGTACCTATGCCGTTATGTTGGCGCCTTGTCTGTTAATGTCAGTGGTACGATAAGACGTTACCCTACGGGACCTTTGTTTATAACGTTTTATTTTCGACTGAGATCATGCCTAAAACTTTGCAAAGTGGTGAAATAAAACTGAATAATCAAAACCCACGGGACCGTCTTATCGTACCATACCACAGACATCAGAATATACATTAGACTGGATAAGCGGCCAAGTTTATAGGCAGTGTCAGTGTCGCAATTTCTTTTCGGTTCTTACCTGTGAAAAGTTATTATATTTCTTGGTAAATTTACTATTCATTGCGATGATGGTATGTTACAATTGCACAGGATGGCATTTGGAAAAAAAACGGTAATTTCTTCTAATATTCGTGCGTCTTGACTCGTCTCACAGAGCGTAAACTGGTAGCCAGTGTATGCTCGTTGAGCTTACAGTTGTCGCACTTTAAACGCGGCTTGCCCAATCTCCTGTATTGGGAAATCTGTGTACCATACCAATGACGAGGTGCCAAGAAAACGGCATAGGTACTATTCTATGAAACGCACTATAGTGATAACTGCCGACTACTGCATTTGAGTTTAGGTGCTAAATAGTGATGTAAAAATCAAAGGTAAACAAACGTGTAAACAAATCACCTAGTAAGTAATGTCATCGCTCATAGACACACGTCATCATCAGCCCTAACTCATCACACACAATGCAGGTTAGTGGGTGTTAGCGACTACGATTCTAAGTTTGTAGCCGGTACCGACGGCTTATCATGCCCTCTGAAATACCTAACCATCCTTCTTATTGGACATTCAGGTGATTCAGTCTGCCATGTTCTACATAAACTTGGAAAATCGCGAAAGATCACAAAGTAATCAAGATACTAGTTCTCGTGATAGTGGCACTAGGAGTGAGTAATACTAGTATATATTATTTAATCTGTGGTAATACATATACGCAGTGCACATAATGAATGTGGATTCAAGATGTTTTGTACTAACTTTTGGATTATAACACTTGTACACCATTATTTTGCCGTCCGCCAGGTTTTCAGATGTACATGCATGTTAGTATAAGTATGCTGGCTGAAATTGAATTAAATACGGTCTCCTTTAGGTTAATTTCTTAAAATACTGTGGTTACGACCTTATTGATTGTCAGACTTACATAAGATTTTCATTTTATACTATTATCTTCAGGTGAGTTACTTTTTCTACACAATGATAAGATGTTATGAATAAAAATTGTTTATTGCAGAATCAAAATTTTCTAGCATTAACACGAACTCATAAGTAACAATTTTGAATAAACTCTTACACATGTTTAAATTATACGTAAGTCTGAATACCAGTTCTAAACTAAGTCGTACCATTCTTACCTATTTATATAGATGTATGTTGCATAAGTAATAAAAATAAGTAGGGCACATGGCATAACAATTACTTAATGACCTATAAACTCGACACCTATTAGTTAATTAGTTGCAGGCACTGGGTGTAAAATAACGAAGGGCTTAGCATTAAGTGAATGGCTTCAATATTGTTTACGATTAAGCAATCAAACAGTTGTATATATTTAGAACGTGTAAATACAGACTAGGAATAATCCATACTACCTAGATGAAAATAAAAGGAACTTTCGTACATATTTTATATCGTAATTTTTCACCATGTACGACAACTCTTTGGAATCAGTTATCGTCGGGAAATTTCCTGAACGTGACCTGCGGTCCTTCTTAAAAGAGCGCATTTTCTTTTTAAGGGCGATAAAGCATTTATGTGCCCTTTACAAATATTGTTATTCCTATTTTATGATATTTTTGTACTACACGTGTCTCATGAAACCATATGGCTTCATGAGACTAGTCTATCTAACGTTATTTCTGTACGTAATAACTTATACATTTATCACTTGTATTTATACTTTACTTACAATCGAATACATCGCGACAATATGAGTTGATACAACAGTAACACTTTCTATTCAAACAACGACACTTTCAAACAATTCACATATACAACGGATAAATATTCACATTCATTATAATCCAAATCTGCACGTATCTACAAATATACGATTGTACGTGATTCTCGGTACACGTGTTTGTATACAATAAACCAGGTTTAATACGGGTCCTTAATACGGAGTATACTTAAGGGATGTCTTAAATTGAAATAGTCGCAGCATTTTTCTCATTAGAGATTCACTGTTTCGAAGACTTCTTATGATGAAAATCAGTGGACATTACTTTTTTATTCCATGGGTAGGCAATTAGCAGTTTGGTTCACTGATGGTGATAACGCTACTCATGAAATCTTATAACCTTCGAAGGAGCAACGAGAGTGTTGCCAATCTTAGCTAATTGAAACAGAAACTTAAATGTATGAATGGGAGGTGGTTGGAGCCTCTGATAACATCCCTCGGCGAAACACAATACATAGCGTTAGAAAATCTATTGTGTCTGGCGCCTTAAGACTTCATTGGCGGTCAAAGGGTTAAAGATCTTGGTATCACTACGATCAAGTCAACCCATTTGTGCCAAATATAGAATTAATAGTTATTATTAGTTCTGTGGTGCCGAAGCATGACTGTCCCACATTTATTATCCTTATTTGTTTAAAATCTCTTACAAAAGTCTGTTCATTTATGGTAGCCGTCAAGTGGGCGCTTTATCTTCATATTCAAAATCTATCGCAACACAAAAACAACCTTTCAAAACTTCAGCAACACCGTTTTTACATTACCAAGTTCAATACCCTGTCTCACCGCTGGTCCTGCTGATTTATATTCAACCCTGCAAAGAAGCACTGAGCATTATTTCAAGTTAAGTCAGGTGCGAGCGAAAGTGCTTGCTGCTACACTATATCTTAATACTACAACCTTCATTCAAACAGGATTAAGCTGAAATGCGACTCGCTGATTATGAATTTCATAAAACTTTCCCGACAGACCAAACGTGCATCAGGAATAAACGCCTAGGATTTAACATTGACTTCTTAAAATATTGTTTCTAAAACTTAACTTATTCTAATGATAAAACATGACATCTAGTAAACAGTATTAGTAGTAAACAAAAACTCTTGTCTATAAAATATTCAGCTTCTAACAATCAATGTGAACCAATACCAAAGATGAACATTAATTGGGTAACATCTGACATAGCAACTGAGTACTCCAATGACAATGATACATAACAGATGACAAATTTCGTGAACATTTCTTGTCTACGATACCTGAAATGATAGATATGAATATCGTTATCAATTAACATGAATAATTAATATCCATATTACATTCCTGAAAATGACTAGGGGTTTTGAGATAAATGCCAAAACTCACCGTTCAATTATCCTGCAGTGACGTATTTAATAGGACAATCTTTTTAGAGTTCAAAGTTTACCTCTAAATAGTAGCAGGCTCAATACTCAGGTGTCTAGATAGCTTTCCATCGCAATTCGTTTTCAAGTCACGAGGTGTTTACCTGTCATAGCTTGATGCACTCTGTCTTTGTCTTTAAGTATTATGTTTTTTCTGTAAGTGTTGTCAAGTGTCGGTAGACCTAATAAAATAAATAAATTCCAGATATCGTCCCGACTCACGTGCAATTTGAAGACTTTTACAGTTGTATATGTCAAATGTCCCGAGAATACCGTTATCATGCATACATAACATATCGGAAAACTAACCTTTTTAACTCCTTTTTTGACCTTAAATTCAGCAGTAGACCATCACGACACTCGCACTTTCAATGTTAGTGTGGAATGAAAAAAGTTAATATTCAATGATTCAGAAGGAAATTCTAATCCTGCAGTCACATAATATTCAAATCTAATTAATAAAGCATATGTGCCGTCACAATACAGTGACACTGAGGCAGGAACGTTATCGCCGTCGCCGGTGACACGTCACCCGTCGGCTGTCATCCATCGGCTTACCTTGTCTCTTACACTCCACTTCACCTCGGCTCCGGAATTTAATTTAATCTACGCTGTTTGTTGTTTCTTATGTCGTGGTAATGTGATTGTTCCAATGTTTTCGACTGTTGCTGTTGAGGAATATGTTTCTACGCTTTATTTTTAAAATTCGATTTATTTTCAAGTGTCTTTTATTTAAAAAAGATCATGGTGTTATTTTATAAATATCTGTTGTTTATGGTGTTCATTAATAAAGTGCTGAAATTCATGAACTAAACATACAAGTTATTAAAATCGCCACTCACTTATTGGCATCCAAATCTCACTAACAATCCTCCGTATCCGGCTTTTGGTGTTTAGTCTTTATTTGGTAACTTACTTTCTTGCATTACTTTACATATAAAACTCAACCAACAACTTGCCATACAACTTTTCATAATAAAAAGATACAGCATATTCTGAAGCGATGCCTAAGATTTTGTATATTGCCGTAATCAAATAGCTCTATTCCAATATTAATACCGAAATTTAATCTCGTCCTCGCATAATATGACGTTCACGTCCAAAAGCGTCTCAGTGTCTCGCCTTATAAATAAAGAATGAACGGCAACGTCATAAAACAGTAGGATGCCTATGCGCGAGCGGAATTTCAGAGAGCGTTATTATTTTATGCCGTTGGCGGCAAATAATATCATTTTTAATTCAGTCTCGCCCGTCTTTTGTAATCGGATTGCTGGCGACGATTGCTGGATAATGCGGTGAAATTGTGAACAGCGTATACCCCGCTTTCTATTGCGTTACATCGATTGGCAGAATCGGAGAAACAGCTGGAAAGGATGTGGACTCTAATTAACTTTATTAAGATTAATGTTCAATCAACAATTATTCAAAATTCGTGGGAATCGGTGAGATTTCATTGGGATCAACATTATCATTTAAAAATATAGCTAATATTGATAATATATATCATCAACTCATTCTATGTCCCCACCGTGGGGCACGAGCCTATCCGTAAAGAGTGTATAGGCGTTAGGCGTCCACGCGGGCCCAGTGCGGATTGACCGACTTTACGCAAAACCTTTAAAATTCTTCGTACGCGTGCGCAGGTTTCCTCACGATGTTTTCCTTCACTGTAAGAGCGTCGTTTTAACATACATACTATAATTTCGAAAATTATAAAGAACTTTAGTACGTGGTGGGACTTAAACCTGCATCCTCCCGATCGGAAGGTAACTGTCCACCCCAATGAGCCACCGACGCTCGCTTTTTTTGTAAAAAGGGACAAACAAGCTGATGTTAAATAACTCTCTTAATGACAAATGATACCGCCACCTATGTATATTGGCAATACCAGAAGACATCGAAATGCATTTCCGCCTTTTTAAATGGGAAAAGGCTCTTTCTTTTCTTTAGTACCTCTTCACGTTTTGAAAAAAAATATTTAGACCGGCTTAAGCTGAATTACGAACAGAAGTAAAAATTGCTCACAAAACTAGCTCACAAATACGACCTAATATTACATAAATGGATAGACTCTGATTCACAAGCCCCCATTGCAGGTAATTACGAATGATGTGATACTACTTCTTTACATAGTTCAGAAAGAAATCTTTTAAACGGCTAATCATCATCAGCTCATTAAACGTCTCCACCGAGGGGCACGAGCCTACCCGTATAGGGTGATTAGGCCTTAGTCGTCCACGCGGGCCCAGTGCGGATTGGACGACTTCACACACCACCTTCGAATCTCTTCGCAGGCGTGCATGAAGGTTTCCTCACGATGTTTTCCTTCACCGTAAGAGCGTCGGATAACGTACATATATTTTCGAAAATACATTGGTACGTGTCGGGATTTGAACCTCAGCCCTCCCGGTAGGAAGGCGACAGTCCACACCACTGAGCCACCGACGCTCACAAACGGCTAATGTATATCTATAATAAGCGTTATGCTTAAGGTATTAGTTCCAAAATTCCAAAGCAGACGTTTGTCCTCAGATCGCCACCGAAGGTCCGGCTCCCTGGACGAGGCAGCCGAAGACAGCAGTGACAATGGTGGCAGCACACCAAAGAAGAAGACCGTGATCGAAGAACAATGGGAACGTTCTGGAGGCTTCGAGCTGACATCTGTGGAGCAGGAGACTTACGAGAAATACTTCTACGGATTCGAGCACTGGAACTATTTTACGAACGATGAAGACTTGGGGCCGGTGATACTGTCAATCAAGCAGGAGACGCTGAATGCAAGGGATCAGTTCAGGTAACATTTATTCAAATTAATCTAAACTCGGTTACTAATACAGCCATTACAATTTGAAAAAAAAAGTTTGGTCCCAAAAGGATAATGCTAGGATATCCAAATTCCCCGACTCGGTTACAAACTACGAATCAAATAAGCTTACCATAAAATAAAAGTAGAATATACGAAAATATATATACTCATAATATACGAAAACAACTATTGAAATATACACTAGCATCTTATGTATTACAGCTTAAGTTTTTTGTAGACACAATATAAAAGAAACAATGTATGTTAATAAACACTGTATTAGAATTCATGCTTCCATAAATTACAAAAGAGATTATCATAATTGACCTTATATCCGGACCCAAACTCAAATGAATGTAATTATATAACTTTTTACAAAGTAAAATGTTCCGAAAAATTTGTAAAATCTTTTGGCAAATAAAAGCCTGCATGACGAAATGGGTTCATGCGTAGTGTTTTATTAAAAGTAGCGCTTTATAAAAAAACCGCATACCGCTTCTATTTATCTGAACAAACTAAGATACTTTAAAAACAATTTACTTAATATTTACCACAGTTAGTTTAGCACAAAAATTAGGGTGTTATACTAGCTGTTGTCAGGAGGAACGGCATTTGTTGCGGCGTGCAAAGTGACGGTTATTAAAAACCTTCCTATATAAAAGGGTTTACTTTCATAAAATGATGATTATGAGATATGTTTAAGTAAATCTATAAGTAACCTTTTTTTAAATACATGTTCACGTAATTTTACAAGATTATACAATGTAGATGTTGCTCTACTGATTTCCATTATTCTGAGTAGCGACCATTCGATTTGAGCGTTATTGTTTTATACTAGCGACTCGCTCCGGCTTGGGGGATGTCCATTCATGATGATGATATGCCATCGCGGAGTTTTCTGTAGATATTTTCTATATTTGTAAGTTAATTGTTTTGAAATTCTCGCAGGGCTCAGCCAGCAAGCCTGTTTGCGATGTAAGCGTAAAAATGTAATTATTTACGACATCACATTAGAAACCTCAAAAATAACAGTATTTCTCCACTATTTAATGGATGTTAAATTAGATATAAACCTTCCCTTTTCATTACTGTATCAAAAAAACTCATCAAAATTCGTTGGGTAGTTTTAAAGGTTTAAACATACATGGGGATATAGGGACAGAGAACTGAGAAAGAGACTTATGTGCGACGACATGTAGTGATGATTATTGCACAGATGATAAACTTCAACGGTTTTATTATTATTATATGTAAAAGGTTAATTTGCAAAAATATGTCCCTATTCGTAATATTAATGAACCGTGTTCGTTAGTAACAAGCAAGTTCCTCGATGTGACTTACCTTAAGGAATTTCATATTTTGCGTGCCCCGGTTCATTGGGCTAGAATAACGTCTTTATGCTACTTAATGAAATTCTCTCAATCAAATTCCTGTCTAATACCACTAGATGAGATTTGGTACATTCCTTTTGAGTCAATAGTCAAATGCTTCTCGACAGTGTAGTCAACATTTAATTGTGTTTACTATTAGTAAGGAATGTCGCTTCCCCTTTAATTAAGGTATTGGCATTTTGTTGCGGCACTGAGATACAAACATTCAGTGCAGACAACCCAAGAAATTACTTATTAAATTTAATAATTCTTCATCGTGTATAAAATGCATTAGGCAATAAGTTTCGTGATTACATAGTTCCTTATGTTACTTTCCTTATCCGTCCCATTTTTGTTAAGTACCATAGAGTTACTAGTATGTTCCTGAAAGTGTTACAATATCTGATATAATTAATACATATGACTGTTTTGAGTAAAAGTGTATGATGTTTGGTGATGCCGTTTAACCCAATACAACAGACAATACAACTTCTGCTAGTTACCGTAGACTTATATTATTTACGGCCTCACACATAAACAGGGCAGCTTTTGTACACCATTTAAAGACCACAAACCGCATTTCGCCAAGAATGCTGGAAACGACGTGACGGCTCGTCAGCCTGTCGCCAGCTCGTGCTGAGGTTGTCAAAGTACATGCCCTAAGCCTTTGACGACACATATCTGTTAGAATAGGATTTAACGTTACAACTTCCAACAAAAAAGTACTTAAATTTATTTATATCTGTTTTAAGTATTTAAACATATGTTATTAATTTGTAATAGCACTTTTAAATTACTGCCTAGAATCTTTTTAAATTTCATTTAGGATTTTTAATTAATTTGGTAGGTAACTGTAAATTGTTGAGCCTGATTAGTTTTTCAGCAGGATGCACCTGAGAATGCAACTCATATACAATTACTAGTTAAACAGTTTTTTAAAACGTAAAAACTAAATAAAACTTAATATTGTTTGCACTAAGCCTTTATTGCTCCTATGCAATTTGCTTGTCCAAGCAAACTTGCTTATGCAATACTCTCAATGAAGGGGTGCAGTTTTAATTAAAAACAGCAAGGTATTATAAAATGGAATGGGTTTTGTAAAATATTTGCTGGGCCCTAATTAACTGGGCAGTAAAGGTGGTGACCTCAGCCGTTTACACAGGCCCTCCCGTAAACTCTAGAATTCAATTAACATAAGCAAGCGTCTGAACTCCAGTGTTTCATTGAAATATTCAGTTTATCCCTTTTAAATTGGACTAAATGAGACCTTTTATTACCCTTACTTTGTTATCATCTAATGAAATTTATATATAATAGTGGTTTATTTATCTGCCCCTGAGGTCTAGTGGTTTGTGCGTTGAGTTTAGATTGTAAGTGAACCAGAATGATGTTGATTCGTCTCCTACTGGGAACACATTAAAAAGTAAAGTCAATTTTGAACGACCCATTTTGTGTAATTGGTTGAGATGTCACCTCCTACACCAAGGGTTCCGGGTTCGATCCCCGAACAGTACAATCATTATGTGCCTGAACATGTCTGTTTGCATTGGTCCGGGTGTTTTTATGTATACTATATATGTATTTACAAAAAAAAAAGTATGTTTATCAGTTGTTCAGAACTCATATAACTTCGTTTGGGACTAGATGACGCTGTGTCTGTAGATATTTATTATTTAATATGTGATATTTTTAGTTAGTTTACAATGTTACTGACTGTTAAAAAAGAATGATGCCTCATTAGACTTGTTTAGGTGTTTTGTTCCGGGCCATATTTTCTCAAATTGACAAGGATATTTACACATTGAAAGACAATCAAACAATGCTATCTCGCCAATTTAAACAATTACCGAGTACTATAAGTATAAAACAGGATAATGATAATAAAATACGCGATATAAAATGCGTATCATATCTACATTAGGGTCTGCTCCAATAAACGTTGTGTGAAATCATACCAAATCTATAATATTCAACTACCGAATGAAGATTATAAAACAACATGAACCTGTACAATGTGCTTGATAGGTTGAAATGTATAATGAATCAATGTTAAGCTATATCTTTCAAAATAAAAAGAATCTACCCAAATATCTTCAAACATACAAATTCGCTAGACCTTAGTGCATGCTCCTCTTTAAATAACAATAAGATTAAGCTTTAATGTCGTTTACTTAGCAGTTTAGATTTATACGGCAGTCAAAGGATTACGTGCTTCGAATAGCAAAGCCTTAATTTAATTCAAATAAAACGAAAGAATGTCAAAAAGATTCTGTAATTAAAATACCTTTGATAGTCTCAGCTAAGCTTCAACTGAGACGAATACCCGAATTGCATTATTTAACGTTCAAGAAATCAAGCACAACCTTTTCAATTGAAAAGCAGCAACTGTCGCCTATAATAAAAATGAGTTTTAATAATAAGTTTTATTTGATAATACCAGTTAACATGATCTCTTAGTCTAAATAATAAGAACAACTTAAATTAATTACAGATCACGTAAGAGTTTAGCGTTGACAGCTGTGCTAGCGTCTTCCACCCTAGTTTTCTTATGGATTTTTAATGTTCCTACAGTAAGTTGAGTAGACAATGTTACTGGAAAAATTAACAAATTTGGAAAAAAAAAATACATAAAATTTGTGAATAATAAGTAAACATCTAGCAACAGCGAACGGTGGTATGTTAGCAAATCTTATTTGAATATGTGTGAGGTAGTGTGTATGTGGTAATGAGGCAACGTCGGTGTAAGTGTGTGTGTGTGTGTGTGTGTGTGTGTGTGTGTGTGTGTGTGTGTGTGTGTGTGGGTGTATGTATGTGTGGTATTAACGAAAGAGTGGGTATGAGGACATCTATATATTGTTGAGCAAAATTTTCTCCGTTTCAGTGAAATTTAAGTTTAAAAGCCAGGTGCAAAGTTTTCTTTTGCACTCATACATCGTCACAGAGTAAATATTATTACATTTATTAGCCACATTGTATAGGTGACTGGAACAGACATAATATTGTTGACCTGCCAAGGAAGTTTTGTGGGATGTAGTGAGACAGACCTTGTATTTGTCGCGTTTTGTGATGACTTTGAAGGTCAAGCTTTTGTGTTTTCATAGAACTGCATTTAAAATAAACAGCTTTCTGATTGTAAGAACAGGACAGTCAGTGTAAAGAAGTTCAGTGCTGTATCTTCGAGGTTTGACAAGCATGACCTTCAGTACCGCTCTTTGCGCTCTCTCTAAAGGAAGTAATTTACTGATTCCCACTCCACCCCAAGTTACTATGCAGTATTAATAATACATCCATGGTGTTCGAGGAATGTGACCACGTTGTAGTAGCTTACTTGTGACACACAATGATTTGTCACTGCCTATGACTTTGATCCTTAATATAGATACACCAAAAGCAAAACTGTTCTGGCGGGACAAGTAACCTTTGAAATGGTATTCCTTTTTTGTTTTAAGAGGTGTGTACAGTTTATACACAATTAATAAGACTTGCCGATGTACTAACCTGCGCAGAAGTTCATAAGCGTAAAAAAGTAATATTAAAACCTATAAACATAATTCTACATTACGAATGTGAAATGAAACGAATCTTAAATGCTTTTTGTACCAAAAAATATTTCGCTATTAGCATGATTAAGTCAAGATGAAATCTACTTTTGTAGATGTAGGTACACAAAAGCCTCAGTAACTATCACCTAATTAATGAAAATTAATATCTCTTCATTATTAATGCTAACTTTTCGCTCTCAACTCAATGTGCCGCGTCCCTTGCTGTTCCCTTCCTCCGCTTTCCTTAGGCAGCCTCTACAAGTGACCATTTGCAATTTCATAATGAGATAAACTACGTAATAATAACATTCAATGATTATACCTACGGGAGCTGAACATATTTTATTCACCACAATACACTGCCATTACATAATGGGCCTATACCTTTTTGTCATAATAAATCAGCAATGTACCAACAACAGCGGTCTTGGAAGCCAAAATATCGCGTGAGTGCGCTGCGTTAACCTCGCCATGGGCCTATTGTTGGCAGATTAGTAACCGAACGTCGATCGATTTTATTATTGCGGTCGCGAACTCCATTCATAAGTTATCGTCGAATTTTTCGAGCGATGCAATTGATATTAAAATTGTTTTTCAATAGCAAAACTAGCAATGTATCTGTATACTCACGTCACACACATTTTTAAATTTCTACTGCAGATAGCAGATGCTCAATGGATTGAGGTGAAACTCCACAGTGACTGTGACTCAGCATCTTTATGTTACAAGGTATCCTAATAGATCTATTACACGGTCTCTTAGAGAAATAGTGACAAAGACTAAGAATATAAGATAATGGACTATAGGAGGGCTTGTAATAACATAAGCCAAACCGAGCTTAAGCGCAACTCAACACATAATTTGAAAGGACGTCTTCATATTTGCAAGCGTACACAGGTATTAACCGTAACGTAACTAAATCTGTTACTATTCCGTAATGAGCTGTATACAATGTGTACAAACCTAACTCGGCACTTCAGGTTTGCCTCAATTACACGCGAAACTTCAAAACGTACCTGGCAAAACGTTTACCCCACCTCGCAAACATTAAACTAAGAAACTCCTACGTTGCGGTTCTAAATTAACAAGAAATATATGTCTGCGCGGGATCCCTATTGTCCCCGTGTTCCCCAATCCCTGTAAATCCCCATCCCGGGGTGCTTTATGAATTCCAGCAAAGTTAGAACATGGGGGAACGCGGGGGTATGCATGCATATCTGCAGTAGAATTTAATAAAATTTTGATCGAACTTGATATTACACGTAGTAGGGTATTGAATGGAAGCTATTTCATTTATTCGTTTGTATAATATATTAATACATTATTATATTTCTATTGGCAGCGAAAACAACAACTACGCTTAGATTTTCGTTGAAATGTAGGTATGATTGTTTAAATCAAAACAGTTGTTTTTATTAAAAATTATCACTTTACAGAATTTCGTGACTAAATTGCAAAATGAGTAATTTCAAGTAACGTGTGGTTGATTTAAGTATGGACCTCACTAGGGACCAATTTAGCCACAATTATAATGTTAGACTTTGTGTTATGCTAGCGGTGCCTGAGTTATTAGGCTTTTACAATTCTACCGTACCCGTACCTACTACAGTGATGATAAATAGTTATGTTTTTAAATATCTTTTCCGTAATACGACTTGGACGAATTTTATTTGACATAGACATTCATTAAAACCGAGGTCTTAAAAAGTAACTTTGTATTATTTATTACATTAGGTATCGATAAAGCCTACAATTTATTTGAGAAAAACGAGGTAGGTATAAAATCATATACATAGATACTTCTACTGCATCTATTTAAATAAAGTGTCGTTTCAAAACGTTGTGGTTTCAAACATTTGTGTTCATGAACGTGTCTGTTAATATTGATGAAGGTGTTTTTAGAGCGTCGGTGGCTCATTGATGTACACTGTTACCTCCAATTTGAAGAGTACAGGTTCAAATCCCGCCACGTACCAGTTGAATTCGAATTTTCGAAATTATACATACGTTATTTGACGCCCTTACGGTGAAGGAAAACTTGGTGAGGAAACCTGCGCACGCCTGCGAAGAGATTCAAAGGTTGTGCGTGAAGTCGGCCAATCCATACTGGGCCCGGGTGGACAACTATGGGCAATACACCCTTTAAGGGTAAGCTCGTGCCCTTCGGTGGGGACGTTTAATGAGCTGATAATGATGGTGAGGTGTATTCTATGTATTCTCATCATCTTGATAGTTGGCGTCACAGACATCCGAATATACAATTAGACTGGACAAGCCGCCAAGTTTATAGGCAGTCCCAGTGTCGCAATTTCTTTTCGGTTCTTACCTGTGAAAAGTTATATTATATTTAGAAAAAATTACTGATTCCTTGCGATGATGGCATGTTACAATTGCACAGGATGGCATTTTGGGAAAAAACGGTAATTTCTTCTAATATTCGTGCGTCCTGACTCGTCTCACAGAGCGTAAACTGGCAGCCAGTGTATGCTCGTTAAGCTTACATTTGTCGCACTTAAAAACGCGGCTTGCCCAATCTCCTGTATTGGGAAATCTGTGGTTGGCGTTCCACTACCGTTTTATTCATGCGCAATTTTCTTCTACGTATTTTGCTTATGTAAAACAACCTTCCAATATCGGTATTCCCTATAAAATATGACATTGGAGCCTTCAAGAAGGAGCGTGTTCTTTCCTTAACGACAAGCAACACACCGGTGACACGTCTGACGTCTCCGATTTTCATTGGCGGCGATGATCACTTTTCATCAGGTGACTCCCTTAATCCATTGCTCCCTGTAAGCATAAAAAAAAACTATTTAAATTTAGGGTATTTAAGTGTATCAGTTGCCTAGTACCCATAATACGAACTCCTCGATTAAATTCAGGCGCATTAACGCAATGCCATCAAGCCTGATGTGAATGTGTCTGTGAGCATATTTATTTATTTGATCGCAAATATTTTGCTCGTTAAAGTACATAACTAGTGCAAATATAACCCATGCGCAGAACCAACTTTGTCGCAACATAATTCAACCAAAACGACCCAAATCTCTCTGCCCTTAAAAGTAAGAACCAAAAGCATACGTGTTTTATTTTAATGTGGCTTATAAACGCCTTTGCCTTACATGTTCTTCGCATTATATATAATGAATAAATAATGCGACATCGCACACGTTCCCTTGAATTTCCCTTGCTTGTGAATTTTGTTTATGGAGAGTTATACTTTATAAATAGAAATTTCGTCTGTTGTGGTCTTTTCAATAAATGGATACAAAAAAGTTATCATTCTGGATATTTTTATGTATTTCTTAATTTTATTAAGTTTCGGGAAATAAAGAGAGCTCCGCTTGGATCTCTATTACGACATTGCTCGCCATACAAGTAGTGGCATATGTGACCTTATAATCATATCACAGGAACGATGACCGTTAAAGAGACTTGTTTGAAGTAGAATAAAGCTCAGTCATCATCATCATCATCTCAGCGTTATTCCCGGTTACTTTCAGAGCATGCGCCCCGAAGCCTAGGGTCCGCTTTCCGACACTTTCTTTCCACTTTGCACGATCTTTAGCATCCAAAACTGTTACACCATTAGCACGCATGTCGTCCTGAATGACGTCAAGCAACACTTTTTGGGCCTGGCCAGACATTTATTTCCTAATAGCTTGCTGGTTTCCATAAAACGTGGCCATACCAGCCAAAGTTCAGTTACTGTGTATAATGTGATTTTTTGTCAATTGCTACTCTATCTATGGAACACTTGTGTGTTCAAACCGATAAGCCTTTTTCTATCGTTCTCATATACTTATTTCTTAATTTCTGAAATGGTATGGCGTAAAGAAGCCTGACAATAAGCTTTGTTCATGCTTGAGTGCGTTACAAGAGGCCTAATGTAAACGACATATCGGTTGTATGAGTTATCATTGGTGATATATACTCGTCAATCGTTCGTCTTTTTAATTCAGTTATCTTGAACATTTGTTTTAAACGTCAGTCATTCCGGAAGTACTTCTTTGCCAAAAGATTCATATATTTATATGAATTATCACCTATACTAAGTTACCAAAATGTCATATAAGTTATATATTCTGTTTTGAGGGATGCCTCAGCAAGGCATTTTATTTCGCTTGACACAAGAATCAATTTTCCCAACACGAGACCCCATGATTGGTATGCATTTATTTATTTATATTATTGCACAGTAAAAATTGGATTCCTTTGAATACCTCTGTATTATTGAACTAGCTGTATCGAAATATTGACATATGTATGAAGGCGGGCGCTTCGCTTCAAGGGGATATTCTTATCGGCCCCTTTCCGGTCACTCGTCTTTCCAATACCGTACAAAATATAATACACATGAAAATACAATGAAAAACGGTACGACACTATCGCAAATCTTTTCTAACAGTTGCAAAAAATGATATGTACAACATTACTATAAATATCGTAATATTATATTATATTGTATACCTAGGTGTGTTTGTGTTGTAAAGTAAGGTCTCGTCAATTTAAAAGATTAACATTTAATAAAGAAGGGAAATATAAAGTCTCATAGTCATTTCTATTTACTAAGGTAATTGAAATTGTAAACATCTATCTTTATATAGTAAGTGAATGCAAGCCTTTAATTTCGAATGAATTAAAGTTACACCATATTTAAATTTCCCCTATATAACGCGTTTTTCAAAGGCAAGAGTCCCTTGGGAAGAGAAGAAGGCAAATAAATGAATGATGACTGCTAAAGATCAGTCCGTCAAGTCATAAGGTGGTAATTAATAAATCCCTTCGTCGATAGCATAACTTTATTTGTCTTGACTTAAAAAAAGGTATCGGTATTTTATCCCTAAGGAGATAAAATCCAATAAAAGTACTATTTGAAGCAAACATTTCTATTGTGAATTATATGAAAAAAATATAATGGATATTTTCAAGTATATTTAGATTTTTATTAATTTTACCAATTGGAAATCAAATAGCAGGTTCGTTGATTTTTGACGTGATTTTCCTGATTTCCTAAACCTTATAAAATATACCTAGAAAAAGAGATATCCTCTATTGCACGAGCATGGGTTAGTTAAAATACTTACTAAAATGTGTGACATGTTTCAAAAATAACCGTCTATACGGTTCGGACGCTAAATAAAATCAAGTCAAGTCACAAGAATGTGTTACATGAAATAGCTTGCAAAAGCGAAGCATCCCACCTCGAATGCCAGACGTTATTTACATTATGTTGTCATAGAAAAACTGAAAGCTGCAAGACAAGCCGAAACAAAGAATTTAATTAAAGCGTTGATGTTAAATTTTGGAATTCCGAACTCGAAAGGCTTTGATACACAGTCGGTACGGTTTTTTATTAGTATTATAAACACTGCGAGCTTCTCTAATAAGCGGTTTTCAAAGAGGATCTTAAGAACAAACATGACTTATATAAACATTTTCATTTTTTTATTAAATGGAGTGTATATTGTATTGCTGAAATAGATACGAAAACATACACTGAAACAATATTTTTTCAATTTTGTCTGTTTGTTCCGAGCAATCTCTGAAATGATGGACCGATTTTGACGGACTTCTTCGGCAGGTACCGTATTTTAAAGTTTAAATTATTATGATCAAATATAGATAGTGTCACATATTTAAAAATGCTGAGTTAAGATTACGGACCAATATCACTATATCTTAGTGTAGGTGTTAAGAAATAAAATACAGCTGCTTTCTTTTCTTTCAATTCCGCACCCGTTTCTCGACTAAATTGTCATTACAAGTCATGTAACGTTATTGGAAACTCTCCACTACTACAACAAACACTCCCCACGTCACTGCAAACTATTAGTTTGTTACAATTTCACCGATTCCATTATCCGAAGTCAAACTATCCACTTAACCAGTGATTAAGAGTTACTTATATCATCTTATATATCTTACTTATATATTCAATAATTATGGTATAATGCTTGAGGCAACGATGGTAACAAAAGTTAAACAACTATTACTAAAATAATAAAAAAAAACATCAGCGAGGATTCCAGCGTTTACAATGACCGCTGAATTAAAATTAGGAATGTGTTTTGTTAAACATTGAAAATCCAATTGAAAAAGTTTCACCGCAGCCTTTTATGTAAATTTAAACTGACTAATGTTTCCACAGTGAAATTCCGTACTAGATGGTAAAAGCGTTAAAAGCATTTCAATCCTGGATAAACAAGGCCCTGTATAATCCTTACATATGTATATTCGCAACTTTTTTTTTTCCTACAGCTTGGTTTTCTAAATACATTGTCAGAAATTTTAGATAGCAGGATACAAGTATAGATATATCATTCACCTACAACGTGATGGATGTGTTTATGGTTGTTGATCCCCGTAAGATCAAAATTTAAGCAATTAATCATGAATACATTTAATAATCGGTTTGTATTATTGAAATAAATAAAAATTCATTAAATGTATATAACTAGTATATAAATATTGATTACGGTACAAGCGGCAAAATAACATTTTAAATTTTTTGTCCGTCTGTCTGTTTGTCCGGGTAAACTTTGAAATGCGAGACAATTTTGGACGAGACTTTTTGGCAGGTAGCTGATATAAGAAAAAACTAAGGGTACTTATATTCTAAAAAAACTTTTTATTTAGAAGAATAAAAAACTTATGTTCCGCGCGCTAAAACCGCGCGTCGTGTGTTCTGCGCACAACGACTATAGGACTATAGGCTTCGCGCTTTAACCTGACTTAACGAAGTGATTTTGGGTTATGTTTTCTGTGGGAGAATATCTATACCGCAGGGCACAGCTAGTACATAATCATACTCTAATGCTAATGCCTCTTAGGCATGATATGTTAATATATATAAAAGGAAGTAAACTAGTAGACAGCAACACCTGATATGAGTGTATATATTAATAAAGATCCAAAAAAATTATAGGTATATTCCGTTTATCGGTGACATATTAAACCATATACCTCCGTGTACCTGTTTGCTCAAGTTTAAGTACAATATTAAAGTACAACGTCTCAATACGATATTTTGTTCCAGAATCCTCGTCCGCGCCATCAGCTACACAGTCCACGGTCTGCTCCGGCGTCATGCGTCGTTTCGCTGATCGGTACAACCGTGAGGAAGTGGTGCGGTCCCTGGCACGGAGGTCAACATCAACCCGCCACTTATGCTCGGCCAGTTTGCCTGACACACCAGAGGAATTGCAACTAAGACAGGTAGGTGGAGTCAATAAACTTGGGTTACAAAAACTAACTGAGAACATCCAGCTTGGACAGAAAAATTTTGAAGAGTTAATAATAGGAAGCCTTACCTTATGAACGTACAAGAGCAAATGTTAAAAAGCAAGTGTGCACTGCAGCAGACATTTCTGAGAGGAAAGCGTGTTGTTGTCAACGAATTAGACCCAATAAACCATTAATGGATACCACACCTACAACGCAAAGATAGTATTTTTTCCTGAATAAACAAGCAAGGGATAAATCGATACTAAGTTCCCGAATGTTAAAGTCAACTCAATTGATCTGTAAAACAACAATAAACCTAACAGAGTCGAAGCAGCAGGCAAATTCGTCTCACACATTTGGCATTCTGCCAAGACTGAACTTAACTCCCAGATAAATTAGCACTAAAACCTTTTCCCTGGGTTGTGATTGTTTTTTCAGTTGCCAATTACGAATAAGTGATGCGCGATTCTGCGCGTTAGAAGGTGAACATTGATGAGGTAATAGTTAGACGTCCCC